>JARUHE010160181.1:0-14038 GCA_031471125.1 Archaeomysis grebnitzkii | reverse complement strand
TAATTTATTTAAATCATGTTAAATTAAATTAATTAATTTCAATCATGTTGAATTAAATGAAATAAAATAAAATAAATATATTTAAGCCATGTTAAATGAAATAAAACTAAAATAGAATAAATGTTTTAAACCATGTTAAATGAAATAAAACTAAAATAAAATAAATGTTTTAAACCATGTTAAATTAAACTAATTTATTTAAATCATGTTAAATTAAATTAATTAATTTCAATCATGTTGAATTAAATGAAATAAAATAAAATAAATGTATTTAAGCCATGTTAAATGAAATAAAAATGAAATAAAATAAATGTTTTAAACCATGTTAAATGAAATAAAAATAAAATAAAATAAATGTTTTAAACCATGTTAAATGAAATAAAAAACAAAAAAAACAACTCACGATTCTTTTGCCTCTCCATCCTTAGGATAAGAAATCCTCCTCAAATTCTGATAGAAATCCTCCTCGTGGTATCGATACTCCTTCCCCAAAGGAAGGTCTCGCATGTTCTTGCCTTTGCCCTTCAACGAATCCGCCTTTGCTTGTGACGTCATTGCCAGCCAAAGCAAAAGCAACTTTGCAAGCAGAGGAAAATCAAGCAATTTTTTTCGGTCGGATTTTGACCCCATCTTGATTTTTTTTGGTTCGTCACAAAGTGAGATTTCCGAAAAAGATTTTGTTTAACTTTTCTGACATTTTCAGTTTTTGTTGATGTTCATAATTGTTTTCACTTCTCTTCAGTTCTTTTTTGACCTGGAAATTAAAATAGTATTTGTTAATTAATTATTAAGTCTTGAATGTACCATCGACAGAAAAATATTCGAACATTTTTCAAATAGACAAATAAGAATAATGAAGTTATAATTTATTATTTGTTGTTGTAATTTTCATACTGTGAACATCTATGGTAGATTTTCACAAAAAAATTATAATGTGCAACTTCATTATTCTTATTTTTTTATTTGAAAAACGTGCGATTTTTTTTGCTTCCGATGCTACTGCAAGTAATTATACATTAAAACAAACACACTTTATTAGATTGAACTAAGTTGAAGAAATTAGTTATTATTGGGAAGCGGGAAAAATAAATAAAACCTCACTGAAAATTTCTTTGTTCGTAAAAGTTAATTAACTGACGATCTGATAAGCTATTCAAGTTTTAAAAAAATGATTAACGTAAAAACAGAAGTGATCAGCCAATTTAAATGAAAGCTTAACTAACTCGTAACTGCACTGAACAAATGTGACTAACTTTTATGTCTAAGGTAGTCAAGATTGACATCATTAAATTGACTAACCTTTGTTAACAATGGACATTTTTTGCTGATTCAATCAACTTTCTTGTAGTTCAATCAAAAACTTATCATATTGGTATAATGTGATACAAAAAAAGTGTGCACTGTTAACAAAGGTTAGTCAATTTGACGATGCCAATTTTGACTATCTTAGACATAAAAGTTATTCAAATGTTTTTAGTGTAGTTTTTCTTAGGTCTTATGAATTTAATTATAGCATGTAATAACGTTATTCTATTCACATAAAGTTAATTTGTCAGTTTTAACAACAAGTAAGCTTACAAATTAAAGCATAAAAACTATAAATATTATAAATTAAACAAAAAAAATTGGGTACAAAGGAATGAAAATAAAATAAATAGAATAAATAATTTTAACATACCAAAATGAAACATGAAATAAAAAAATAATAACAATCAGGGAAATTATTAATTTTTTAATGATGAAAATAATTAAAATGTTAATGTCAAGTTTAATAAAGTGGACATTAATTTTTTCAATTATTCTAATTATTCATTTAAACCATAATTGTTGTGTTTAAGTATAATTATAAAACTTTGTCTTAAAAGCTTCTATAAACAACCAGTTAATGTTGTTGTTTTCATAGTGTTGAGGTGGATCGTTTATTGACTTCAGTTTTTGATTTTTGATTTACATACTTTTTGACTTGTACTACAGCATATATAAATGTTAATTAATCTTATGAATGATGCCATGAATATAGAGATAAGGAATGATGCCATACATACAGAGACAAATAAGAATGCCATAAATATAGAGACAAAGAAGAATGCCATGAACATATAAACACAGAAGGATGCCATAAATATAAAAACTAAGAATGATGCCATGAATATAGAAACACAGAAGGATGCCATAAATATAAAAACTAAAAATGATGCCATGAATACAGAGACAAAGAAGAATGCAATAAGTTATTATGGCATTAGAGTCAAATGTGTCCCATTATAATAAGGATTTATTGTAATGCTAACTCCAATGCAGTTTAGTTTTTAGGATAATTAAATTTCGTGTAAAATGATTGGTCGGCCAGCTACTAAAAATAATTGCAACGTTTTTCGATATTAAATTCTAGAGAAAATTATCCTCAAATTACAATTAAATTTTTGCCAGAAATCACACACGTGGCTTTGCAACAAAACAGGTTTGACTAGAAATAGAAAATTTTATGAATTTATTTATTAAAAATATGTTTTTTTGTCGTGAATGATGAATGATGAGTAAGTAAGGATACAATTATAGCTAAAATTATGTTAAGTGTAATGAAGCAAGCAAACAAACAAACAAGCAAACAAACAAACAAACAAATAAACAAACATACAAACAAACCATGCAACAGACAAACAAACAAACAATCAAACGAACAAACGAACAAACAAACAAACAAACAAAGCAACAAACAAACAAACAAGCAAACAAACAAACAAATAATAATAAAAAGAACGTTTTCTACAGTATAGCGACCTTAACGATTTTCAAAGTTCTTCTCGTACCACCTAAACTGGATTTAAATAATTGTGCTTCACACATAAACTTGAACCTTGAGGCCGAAAGTATGATGTGTGTGTATATGTGTGTGTGTGTGTGTGTGTATGTTTGTATATGCGAATGTGTGTGAGCTTGTATGGGTGCGTGCGTGAACGTGTACGTGTGTGTGTGTGTGTGTGTGTGTGTGTGTGTGTGTGTGTGTGTGTGTGTGTGTGTGTGTGTGTGTGTGTGTGTGTGCGTGGGCGTGTGTGTGTATGTTTGTCTGTTTGTATATTTGTGAGATTGTAAAAGTGCGTGCGTGAACGTGTACGTGTGTGTATGTATGTGTGTGTGTGTGTATGTCTGTATATGCATATCTGTGTGAGTTTGTATGGGTGCGTGCGTGAACGTGTACGTGTGTAAGTGTGTGTGTGTATGTACGTGGGTGTGTGTGTGTATGTTTGTGAGATTGTAAGGGTGCGTGCGTGAACGTGTACGTTTGTGTATGAGTGTGTGTGTGTGTATGTGTGTGTGTTTGTGCGTGTTGTGTGCTTGTGAGCTTCTGCGCGTTTAGGTATTGTGCTGTATTGTGTTGTCTGTGTGTATGTATATATGTGTTGTGTAGTATGTGTGTAGGTATGTGTATGTGTGTATGTATGTTTGTGTAGGTATGTGTATGTGTTTGGGTACGTGTGTACTTGTTAAATGCATTTTTCCAGTGAAAATATTTACAACTCGGCCAGTGACAAGCAATGTAAACATCGTCAACAGTTGCATTATTGATACAAACGAATCTTTGGTATAATTAAATGGCATCATAAATCCAGCTTCAAATAACTGCCGCCTAAAATATTATCTTCGAGATGAAACTTTTATTCTTTTATCAAGATGAATGGTTCAGAAGTGATGCTGGTGACATCTTTATCTTGTTTTCTCCAATACAATTAATTCATTATTATTTAAACTTCATCTTCCAATTTTATCAATTGAATTTTTTTTGCAAGCTTCAGATATAATTCGTTTGGCTAATTGGTGTTCATTTTTTGCTTATAATCTTTCATTCATGTGTTCATTCATTTGTTTATTTATTCATTCACTGCTTTATTCATATATTTATTCATTCACTACTTTATTCATATATTTATTCGTTCGCTCCTTTATTCATATATTAATTCATTCATTGCTGTATTCATATATTTATTCATTCACTACTTTATTCATATATTTATTCGTTCACTCCTTTATTCATATATTTATTCATTCACTCCTTTATTCATATATTTATTCATTCACTCCTTTATTCATATACTTATTCATTCACTCCTTTATTCATATATTTATTCATGCACGCCTTTATTCATTCACTCCTTTATTCATATATTTATTCATGCACGCCTTTATTCATATATTTATTCATTCACTCCTTTATTCATATATTTATTCGTTTTTTTTATATATTTATATATCTGTTAATAATAAAATTAATGAAAACTTTAACCAATAAATATTGTTTAATTTTTTCTTTAATTAATCTGAATTTCAATTTAAGTTTTTTTTTATTATTCATTAATTGCTATAATCCATCCTCTTTACAATGTCTTGTTAAATTATAAATGTGAACTACATTAATTATTGTCCCTTGCACTGAAAAAACATGACTAACTTTTATATTTAGGATAGTCAAAATTTACATCACCAAACTGACTAACCTTTGTTAACCGTCCACACTTTTTGATGATTGAATCAACTTTCTTGTGATACAATCAAAACCGTATCACATGCATTGTACCAACATGATACGATTTTGATTGAGCCACAAGAAAGTGAATTAAACCAACAAAACAGTGTGCACTTTCAACAAAAGTTAGTCAATTTGATGATGTCAATTTTGACTAACTTGGACATAAAGGTTAGTCAAGTGCTTAAGTTTTGTCGTCTTAAATCTCGGATGAATTTGAGGACATCAGTGGACAATTAGATCGATAATAGTACAAATGAGGTGACCCACGTTCAAATAACATGGAGTCTACCTCACTTGTGCTATTGTCAATCCAACTATATAGATCAACAAAAGCACAAGTGAGGTGACCCACGTTCAAATAACATGGAGTCTACTTCACTTGTGCTAATGTCGATCAGATTATCCAGCAAAGGTTGTTGCGACCCCTAATTGATACGTTTGACAGGTGCATAGAAAAGATGTTCTGTTTTTTTCTTAGAATTAGACATCAAATGATTTTTATTTTAGTTTCCGTAGTTTTAACTCATTTTTTAACTCATTTTTTAACTCATTTTTTAACTCATTTAAGAAGTGCTTCAAAAAATACAATTTTAACTTCCATAAAATATTGTTTATCCATTTTTTGAACTAGAACAAAAATTTTTGTTCATAAATTTGACACCAGCCCTCCAAGAAAAGTACGTACGTGTACTAGACGTACCTTCCGTACCAAACGTATCTGAATTAAATAAGCACGTACTTGGCACGTTGTATCCACAAAAACACTTACGTACGTACTTTGTGGATACAAAAATACCAAACCAGGTCATATTTTGTGAGAAAAAGCACAGAAAATATGTTTTTTTTACAACGTACGTACGTACAACGTATTTTTTATGGGAGGGAGCTGAACAACTATTGTCATAAGGACTGAAAAACGTTAAAGTTAACATTGAAAATAGCTTTATGAATTGATTTATCTAAAAAATAATTACAGTAGTACGTGCTATGGGCCTCAGGGAAATACAGTACATGTTAATTTAATATCATTTATTATTCTATGACTTGTTTTATTTGGTTGTCGTTTAATTGTTTATATATAATAACACATTGTATTGCATCATGTTTAGATGTTGAAATAAAAAAACAATTGTTTGTCGTAATAACGAACAATATTGTAAGCATTGGTAAGTGTACAAGTTAACAAGTATAAGTATAAGTAGACAAGTATAAGTATAAGTATACAAGTATAAATGTAAGCATATTAGTATAAGTATAAGTATACAAGTATAAGTGTAAGTATACACGTATAAATGGAAGTATATTAATTAGTACAAGTATATAAGTATAAGTATATAGAGTAGGCAAAATAATATTTAGTTCGGGAATAAAAGGTTAAACATTGTAATGTAAAACACCAATTTTAAAATTAATAACAATAAGAATAGTGTTGAACACCAACTTTAATAATAATAATAATAATAATAACAATAACAATAATAATAATAATAATGGGAAACACTAACTTTAATAATAATAATTGCAACAATGTAAAACAATACTTTTATTAACAATAATAAGAAAAATAATAATAATAATAACAATAATAATAATAATAACAATAATATTAATAATGTAAGGCACTACCTTTAAAACACAAATAATAAAAACAACAATAATACTAATAGCAATAATAATAATAAATAATAATATTAATAATAATAGTAATAATAATAATACATAATAATAATAATAATATTAATAATAATAATAATAACAGTGTAAAACACTACTTTTGAAAAGAAAAATAATAAAAATAACAATAATAATAATAATATAAAACACTAACTATATTAATAACAATAATACTAATAATAATAATGTAAAACATTACCTTTAAAAACAAAAATAATAAAAATGACAACAATAATGTAAAACAATACTTTTAATAACAATAATAATAAAAATAATAATATTAATAACAATAATAATAATAATGTAAGACACTACCTTTAAAAACACAAATAATAAAAATAACAATAATACTGATTGCAATAATAATAATAAATAATAATAATAATAATAATAATAATAATAATAATAATACGAAATAATAATAATAATAATAATAATAATAATAATGTAAAACACTACCTTTGATAACAAAAATAATAAAAATAACAAGAATAATAATAATATAAAACACTAATTTTATTAATAATAATAATAATAATGTAAACCACTACCTTTAAAAACAAAAATAATAAAAATGACAATAATAATAATAATATAAAACACCAACTTTAATAATAATAATAATAATAATAATGTAAAACACTACCTTTAAAAACAAAAATAATAAATATAACAACAATAATAATAATATAAAACGCTAACTTTAATAATAATAATATAAAACACTAACTTTAATAGTAATAATATAAAACATTAACTTTAATAATAATAATATAAAACGCGAGCTTTAATAATATTAATATAAAACACTAACTTTTATAATAATAATATAAAACACTAACTTTAGTAATAATAATGGTAATAATATAAAACACTAACTTTAATAATAATAATAATAATAATAATATAAAACACTAACTTTAATAATTATAATATAAAACATTAACTTTAATAATAACAATATAAAACACTAGCTTTAATAATAATAATACAAAACACTAACTTTAGTAATAATAACAATAATAATAATAATAATAATAATAACAATGATAGTGTAAAACATTAACTTAAGTTAATAATATACTAAAAAACAATATAAAACTATTTTCAGGCACGAAACAAGGCGACATAAAATGATAATTATTAAATAAATTAGAAACTTGTTTCTTAAATTGATAAATTGTGACCATACAATAAGGGTTATTTTCAATACGGGTTATTTTCAATACTAACTTCCCCCTATTTTAACCGTAGGGAGAAACTACCTCAGTCGTAGGGGAAAAATACTTCGGCTATAGGGAAAAATTATCTAAGCCGTAGGGAAAAATTATCTCAGCCATAGGGAAAATTATTCGGACATTAATATGTGAAGATATTCCCGTCCATTGAATTTGAAACCGGAGTAAACCAGATATCGCCGCATCTATTGTCATCGAAAGCCATTATTACATTGACTAAGTGACGGACAAGATTTTGATGACGTCACAACATTTTCTCGGTTTATTGAGGTGTGAATGTGATCGTTTCACTGTGACGTCTGGCGATGTTTTTTGGGGTAACATCTTACTCTATTCAGAGTTTGGCTAATTTTGGATCAACGATCAAAATACATTGGGGTTGGCATTGAAGGTAACTTCATAACAGTGTGTGCCGAGTTCGTATCACAATTATAATTTTAAAAAAATATTTTACCAAAAAATGAGCATATATTATTTATTTTTAATTATGTTCAGGTATAACATAGACATTTTACAATTAGTTTTATTACCATTACAACTGTTTAATATGAACGTAAGGTTAGTGAATGAATATCACATTTATAGTATTGAATAAAACAGATTAAAGTTAGTATTGAATTAATCCTTACAAATGCTATTATTTTGTCACTATGAGCGTTAAAAACTTGAAATATTATGTTTTAAACTAAAACACTCAGACATACGAGGTATGAAACTCTATTTTTATAAATAGAATAATTTTCTTTGAACTATAAATACGTTTAGCACATGTTCTAATTTGTTGGGATTCCTAGATTTTTAACCATACGCTTTACCGTAAATTTCAACAACCACACACTTAAAATTTGATCTTAAGGACCTGCGTTCAAGTTCTACTTTAAAAAAATAAATTTCTTACATATGGATGTGTATTTTGATGTGAAATTGCTGTTGTGTTTTTCCATGAAATAAAAATTCTTTTTATTTTGACATTTTCTTAGAAAAAACGTATTTGTTTTTTCTTATTTTTACTTTTTGTCACGATGGATTTTATTTCAATGAACGTCCTTATATCAAAAAGGATGTAGGTGCGTGATAGCCAGGACTTTAGAGATTCAGATTGCCTGATGCTTCGTTCCTTTCATTACATTTTAGTGCATGACTCTTGGATGGAATTTTCCAGCACCACTGCTTGGTGTCATTGCACTACTGTTCTTAACCGTTTCTTGTAACACTAGTGATACATAATTCGAATTGCTTACTTTGTATTATGTAACACCAGTGATATAAAGTAAGCTGGTTAACGTTTTCAATATACTTATACAAATAATGTAAAAATAGTGTTGGTAGAAATCTAATTTTATTAAAAATTGTTTTAACCATATAATTAAAACAAACCAAAGAACATAATCATAAAAATGTTATTACCAAGTTATCTTTCTATTTAAAACTGGATTAAGAGTTTGATTTAAAAAGAAAATTAAAATTAAAACTAAAATTTTTATTAAAAACAAAATCTTATCCTTCGAAAGAAATTAAATCTCAGAATAAACTTTGAAATTTAAAAAAATATTGTTATCGTCAAAAGTTAGAAATGTATTTTCCTAAAGTTACAAGAATACAAGAACCAGTTAAAACCAGATTCAATTTTTCAAATATTTCCTTGTAAGAATCACGACAATTTAAAATTCCTTTTTATGGAATTTTATCATCTACGAACAAACATATAAGCAAACAAATTATTTATGGCCAAAACTTGAATTATTATTTTTGATGCACCAGTTATTACTAGTTAATAAAACTAGCTAGTTAAACGTTTTAAATAATTTTGAACATTTTATCATGCATAATAACAACTGTAATTGTTCTTTTGTAGAAGCAGTAAATTTAGTATATTTGTTTTTTCATTATTTCTTAAAAAAGTTAAGAAATTTAAGAACTTATTTACTCTGAATAAGAAGTCCGTAGGCTGAGGAATAGATTTAAAGAGATGATGCCCAAAGGATATAACAACCACAACTTATAACTTAAGACAACTTAAAACTTAAAACTTAAAAAAACAGCTTAAAACTTAAAACAACCGCAACTTAAAACAACCACAACTTAAAACTTAAAACAACCACAACTTAAAACTGCCGCAACTCAAAACAACCACAACTTAAAATTTAAACAGCCGCAACTTAAAACAACCACAACTTACAACTTAAAACAACCACAACTTAAAACTTAAAACAACCACAACTTACAACTTAAAACAACCGCAACTTAAAACAACCACAACTTAAAACTTAAAACAACCACAACTTAAAACTTAAAACAACCACAACTTAAAACAACTGCAACTTAAAACAACCACAACTTAAAACTTAAAACAATCACAACTTAAAACTTAAAATAACCGTAACTTAAAACTTTTTCCCTCTTCGAACACATTAAAAACCGAGACAGGTTTGGGCTAAACTTTGAATTGGGCGTTAACTCGTTACCATAAATTTTTGCTTGAGGATAAATAAGTAAACTAAATAAATAACAACGTATTTTACTTAAATATGATTTTGCTTGGCGATGAATTATGCTTGCAATACAACTTATAGATTTTTTAGAGGTAATCAAGAAGCCGATTAAAATTAGGTATTACATAGAGTGAAAAAGCGTTTCCAATAATTTAAATCACTTATACAATTCAATAAAATAGTTTAAGATAAAAAGAAAAAACGTTAAAGTCAAAACCGTGTCGGTTAAACTATCGCCATTGTTGTCTAGGGTCAGAAAACGATAAGAATTCGGCTAAGAACAACAAAGAAGTAAAACAAAATCGCGAAATATATTGTGGACGTCGGTTTTATAATAATACAATCAACTAGATAGCAAACATTTACACCCGGTACTTGAAGGTAGTTTTTTATAAATCCAAACCTCTGCCTAAAAAAACTTTCTTAAAACAAAACCATTTTTTAAATGTTAGTGCCTGCCATAAAATGCAAATGGAAAAGTAAGACTAAATATCTTTACAAACATGCTCAGTTGAATACATTTGAATTTATTTTTTATTTTTGCTAATTTGTTTGGCCAAGATCACAGTTTTAATTTTTTCAATAGTTATAGTATCATTGCACGGTTACTGGCTGCGTTTGTAAGTTAGGCTTAAGGTGCCGGCAATTACAAGCACTGTCGGTAACCGTGTAATAACCCAGTTAGTTAAAAAGTGATAAGCTGTTTAGTCTTTAAAGGTTCAAGACAAGTGGGATAAAAATCATGCAGAAGCTTAATTTAGTGTTGGTTTGAAGCTATAAGTCAAGCAGCTGGTCGGCCATTTTGTACTTTACTTTATCATGAACTAAAAAAATCAATTAAAAACAGATTAAATAAAGTATAAAATATGTGAATTAAAATAAGTTTTTAAACAAATATCGAATACAAATATAATATATATAAAATATAATATAAATATAAATATAGAACTGTGCTCATAAGAAATCTTTGTTCGTGATATTAAAAGGATAAGAAAAAACATAAAATGGAAATCAGAGGTACCAACCATATCGATAACATTTATACTTCCAGTTTAATGTTAAAGATAAAATTTGATGATATTGTAGTCTTACAAAAATTTAGTTGTCAATAAATAATCATTAAATTTATTTTACAACAGATAAATACAAGCTTAAAATACACTAATTAAATAAAAAAAAGTTGAACTTTCATAAAGAAATACATACACACATACACATACACATGAATACACAGATATATTAACATGTGAATATGTGTGTACATGTACACAAAAGACAGAGTCAGGTTGATATGTGTGTCACACAGTAACACACGCACGCACACACAAGCAAAATGACTCGGAAATTTCCTTTTGATTTTGGTACAATGTATGCAAGGTGTGCGTGTGCTTGCGCGCGTTTGCTTTTGGAATGCAGGTTTGATGGCCGAGATGTAAACTTTAGATTATTATTTTAACTTTTTGTTTTATTTTTATTTTGTTGATTAAATGTCATACTGTTAAGATACTTATTATAATGAAGAATGGTGGTAATAATGATAGTAATGATAATAATGATAAACTTCGTAGTAATGATAACAATGATAATAATGATAAAAATTATATAACAATACTTTTAATTTATAATAGTAAGTAAAACGATAATAATCATGCTAATAATAATGATAAAAATTATATAACAATACTTTTAATTTATAATAGTAAGTAAAACGATAATAATCATGTTAATAATAATGATATTAATATTCTAACAATGATAATAATTATAATAAAAAGATGCATGCTAACAATTTTATAATGAAGCCAACAGTAATTAACTTGATCATCAATGCAAAAATGAAATTACAGAGTAAAATGTTCGCAAGATAACACTAATTAAAAAAAATGAAAACATTTTCAATAATACTTTTTACTTTTTTAATGATGTGAAATATAGAATATGAAAATTTTTTGATAATACCTTTTTTAGAAAAACTACAACAGCCTTTTTTATTTTTCTAAAATATTAATATTACAGTATTGAAGATCTTAAAACAGTTTTTGAAATTCATCGACGAGCAAGTACGTACCGTCGGCAGCAAAATAATGGCACATTTTTCAAATAAAAAATAAAAATAGTGAAGTTACAAATCATTATTTTTTGTTGTAAATTTCGTACTGTGGAAATCTACCCTGGGTGTTCACAGTATGGAATTTACAAAAAAATTAATTTATAATTTCATTATTCTAATTCTTCTATTGGAATTTTTTTCGAAAATCTTACTGCCAGTGGTATACACATTGGTAGGCACATCAATCTGGATTTTTTGATGGATACCCTTCAATTCCAACATTTTTTTATTTTTATTTATTATTTATTTGACTAAAAACTCATCGTAATAAATCTTCAGCCACTAAAAAATGCTAAGAAATGTACATTTCATTGGCTCATAGTTGGTCCAAATACTAGTGAACAAGTTTCATACTTGCAGGTCCAGATTGATGTGCCTATGACTATACATTAAGCTAGAAAAATACATTGTAATAAATATTCTACATATAAAGATCCAGCCTATAACAATTTTTAGACTTCATATTGTTAAAGTTAAATATAAGTTAGATTTTAAAAAATGTGCTTGTAGGCCTATATGTTCCATTAAATTAATTTCCAGGAAAACTACAACCAGATTTTCTATAAAAGTTATTTTACTTTTTTAATTATTTCAATTTTGGAAAATATTTTAAGGTCAAAGAAGTAGAAAATGCTTGAAAGATTTATTGAAATAAAAACTGTAAAAATAAATAACTTTAATAAACAACAATAATAATGCTATTATCACTACCACTAATACTAATGATATATACTATTATAGCTAATAATACTAATATCAATAACACATAGTTTTATAATTAAAAATAACTAATTTAAATAATTATGATTGATAATACTATTTTGAATGTGGATTGAAATACCAAGAAAAATAATAATATAAATAACAACCATAATGACTAATCAAAAGAATAGCAACACTAATCAATACTAACAATAATAAATTATAATAATAAATAACAATGAAGAGTAACAATAGTAAAAAATAACAATAATGAACACTAATACAGAACTATGAAGAATAAAAATATTAAATAATGATACACAATAATAATTAATGAATACACAATAACAAATAATGATACATACTAATAAAGATTAACAATTGAAACAATGATAAACAGCAATAGGGAATAACAATAATAAACAATAAAAAACAACAATACATATTAACAATAACAAACACAAATATAGAATAACAATAAAACATAACAATAAATAACACTAAATAACAATTATTAACAATAAATAACAATGAATAACAATAAATAACAATGAATGACAATAAATAACAACAAAAAACAATGAATAACAATACATAAGAATAAATAACAATAAATAACAATACATAACAATGAATAACATTGAATAACAATATATAACAAAAAATACCAATAAAAAAACAATAAATAACAATGAATAACAACAAATAACAATGAATAACAACAAATAACAATAAATAACAACAAATACTAATGAAAAACAATAAACAACAATGAATCACAATAAATAACAATAAATAACAATGAATAATCATAAATAACAATTAATAACAACACATAAAATTGAATAACAACAAATAACAATGAATAACAACAAATAACAATAAATAACAATAAATAACAATAAATAACAACAAATAACAACAAATAATAATGAATAACAACAAATAACAATAAATAACAATACATAAAAATGATCAACAATAAATAACAATAAATAAAAATGAATAACAATAAATAACAATAAATAAAAATACTAAAAAATAACAATAAATAACAATAAATCACAACAAATAACAATGGATAACAATAAATAACAATAAATAAAAATGCTAACAAATAACAATAAAAATAAGAAATACCAACAAATAACAATGAATAACAACAAATAATAATAAATAACAATACTAATAAATAACAATAAAAATAAGAAATACCAATAAATAACAACAAATAACAATAAATAACAATAAATAACAATAAATAACAACAAATAACAACAAATAATAATGAATAACA
>JARUHE010160070.1:0-14039 GCA_031471125.1 Archaeomysis grebnitzkii | reverse complement strand
AAGAAATTATGCATCTATGTTACTAAACCTGGTTATAATATGGTTTAAATATAGGCTAAGATTACAGCATCTAATTAGTTTAATGGATATTGAAACTGCCTAAAGTATGGTCCACCACTGGGAATTAACGTGGTGTAAATCTGGCCTATGGTAGGCCAACACTGTTTGCAATGTGCCTCCAAACTGGCCGAAGGTAGGCCCAATACTGTTTGCAATGTGGCTGAGATATGGTTTGATACTCGTTTCAATATGGCTGAGCTGATATGAGTATGGCTCAAAACCAGGTAAGATTGAAAAATTGTCAAGCTACGGTTATATTCCGGCAAACACGGCAACGTTATGGTTGAAGACCGGGAAAGGAATACGGGCCCGTTGTGGAAATATAGGCCGGGCCAGATTTGAGGCATAGTTGGAACACATGTTTCGTTCGAAAACCGGCATCTAGATCTGGGCCAAATATGGCTCTGTTCCTTTGCCGGATGCAACGGTCAGGCAAATTCGCCAGAACCAGAATGGATCCGGCCCGGTGTATACATGCTATATGGGTGATTATTTCATTCCATATGACAACAAATATATTTTGAAAAATATAGTCCCTATAGTCTATGTAACACACAAAATCATGGTATTTTTCAGTTTTTTAGGAAACAAAATTCACATGCCATTTTTCAGTGCATAAAAAGGCTTGTTCATCTTAAATATTGGTTTTCATGGGACAAACATAAATACAAGGTCTACTCTATGTGGCACACATAATCATGTGTTTTATATAGCCTATGTGACTCACAAAATCATGGTGTTTTTCAGTCCATAAATAACTAGGCCTATTCAGTATAACTATTTTATTTCAAAGGGTAAACAAATCTGTAATAAGATAATTAAAATTTGTTTTCAATATTTCTCCTGATGGAGGTCTAACCCATAGAATTAGTATAAATATATTTCTATGATTTGACCAGATGTTATACATTATTACTTAAACAAATATTAATTTTACAAAAAGTTCTTGGAACAATATTGTTTATAATTATATAAATATGCATTCATGTTCAATAAATAAAATTCGAAATTTAATTATGAACGTATTATTTCATTTCCTCCATAGCTATTTTGTTTGATCAACAAAAAGATTAATACTGGATATTTTTTCGAAACAATAAAATTCATATTATCTCAACAAGTTTAAAGTCTATAGGACATACTGAAAACAAAGTATATTGATAGATGTTAACGAAATCCCAAAACTCTTATTAAATGTTGCTAGAACTCATTGCCATGTTTAAAAAAGGATTTAGCTCAATTTTTTATAAAGAACAAATTTTGTATTTCAGACAGAAAAACGGCACCCTGCTCAAAGTTTACTATTTCACATCTTGCTTAACCCTTTAGCGACCAAGTAAGTATTATTTTAAGCTCTTCAACACATCCGTTTGCATTGAAAATATACCTCCTTGAACGCGACATATTTGTCCCCATGGACGCTAAAGGTTAAGTTGAATTTATCTGTTAGCAATATATAGAAAAAAGAAGAAATGAGACGAAACAAAGAAACTTGAATAATATTTCTTACCTAAACCATTTTCTTAAAAAAATATAAGGAATCTTCTTTTTTAAATGATAGCTTTTGTTAAAGTTAATTTTTTCGTGCTAAACTTTTCCCGCTCAGTAGATGGGTTAGACTTTTTTTGTGAAAGTTTCCATCCGATTTTGAATCAATGCTCTTTTCGTGCATTACAATTATCATTCGTAGATCGGCCATTAGAAATAGTATTGGTAACCGTGCAATGACCTTATCTTTATACAGTGGTTGCATTCGATATATATAGATGTCAATTTCAGTTTGTTGCAGTCTATTTCTTTTAACAAAACTTGAAATTAGTCCAGTTTATTAGTGGAAACAAATGTTTTAAAACAATTATAATTAGCCTTATTTTCGAAATTAACGAGTTATAAAGATATTTTACTGTTTTTTTTTAACATTCTTTAAACTTATTTGGAAAAATAAAACTGATTATAATTTCGTTTCAAAACAAAGATATTTGCACCAATAAACTAAGCTAATGCTAAATTTGCTTGAATGAAATACCAACAATTTAGATAAGTTATGCTGTATATCGAACAGCGAATGCAAACAGTGCATCATTGTTTGATAAAAAAAACAACATGTATAATTTCAATGCTATGTTGACTTTCCCATCGCTCGAGAACCTTTGGTCACCAAAATATTGCAGCAATAGGATAAAACTAAAATTTCTAAAAAGAAGACCGTACATTTTGAACTCCTTGCATAAACCATTGCCTTTTCTTTACATAATTATTTTATACTCGAGTTCATAAGTTAACTTTAGCTTGTTGAAACATCAGTTATAGTCAAGGTTTTAGCTAAATTGTGCCAACTTTTGCGTAATTAAAATTTCAACATCGAAATCTTAACAGCTGTTATACTTGGGAACTATAGGTTTCTGCAAATGATAGGAGTATCTTAGTAGACTTCCTTTCTCAATATGAAACTTTCAATAAAACTTACGTCTTTTACAATTTATTAAAATTGGATACCAAATTAATGCACATTAAATGGAATTTCTCTAGTCTAGAATTTAAAAATAACATGGACAATACAAAAGCAAAAAAATTTAAACGTGAAATATACAATACAACTTTTCACATCCACCATTAACCCCTTCATAAGAGATTGCGGTTGATGTCTATGCTACAAAACAAGATTTATTAATTATGTTACACGATGAAAAAGTTCTAGTTATCAAAAGAATAATTTAAATGTATTCAATAGAGCTCATTTATGATATATACTTAGGCTTATATATTTTACAATCCTACAAGATTTTTTCTTTCATTAATAAAACCGTATATATGTTAAATTCTGCAAATAAATTAAAAAACATTACAGCAATGTTCTAAAATTTGAACATTGTCAAAAAACTGAATTAATGCCATTTGACCTTTTTTTTATTAACTACAGAATAGTTTATTCTTTCAATCTTATTTTTCATTGGCATTATCAAAAAAATAATTAGCTATGCACTTTCACTCAATGAGTCACCAATAGAATAATCAATTGATGACATGATCAAATGTAAATGTGTTGAAAAATTAATGCACAAAGCAATAAACCACTAGACATCGAATGAATATATTAATAAACAGGCCTATACCAGGAGGGTATCCAGCACCTAGAAACCACGAAGATTATACTTCATCCAACATAAAACAGGTTAAAAACACATTTAAAATAAAAATCATGCTAATTAAAGTTGATAAACCAATTCAATCTTTAAATAGAAAATAAAAGAGATCAAGAATCAGTACGTTTGCATTGCCCATAAGAGAAAACCAAACTGCACATAATAAATTCCAATGAAGTTGGCCTTCGCTTCTTTCCCACAGTTAAAGCCATCATCTACAATAAGAAAAAATAATACACAAGTAATAAATTTCAATGAAGTTGTCACTTTTCCTTTCCATTAATTAAACGTGACCCCATCCATAATAGGAAACCAAACATGTAATAAATTCCAATGAAGTTGCTTCCTCCTCTTTCCCTCAATTAAGCCCAACACCGTCCTTAAGAGGAAACCAAACAACACGCAATCAATTCCAATGAGGTTGGCTTCTCTTTTCCCACAGTAAAAACTCCATCATACAAAAAAGGAAAGCAAACCAAACATTATAAATTTCAATGAAGTTGCCACCTTTTCTTTCCCTCAATAAGTCTGCCACCGTCCGTAAGAGGAAGGCAAACTACGCATAATAAATTCCAATGAAATTGCCTCCTCTTTTATCCCTCAATTAAAGCAGACATCGATCATAAGAGGTAAATGAACCAACTACATGTATCATATAATCTTTCATGGTCCAGAACATTAGAGGTTAAACTAATCATTGAATATATTATCCATAATCAAGTAGCTAACTAATTCATTCGATAAGAAAAAATCTTTTTGAAATAAATAAAATGCTTCTTTTAGGATAATAAAAATTATTAAACAAAAATATTTAATAAAACTTTTCACTTAATACATTAAAGGTCATTATAAAGAATGTGTGAAGTAAATACATTCATACTTAGCTTGTAAGACCTGTAAAGAAAAAAAATCATGAAACACTTGGGTATGAAAAATGGTTTAAGGCATTGGTGAAACTAAATCAGTTTTGTCATTCTTTGGAAAGTTTAGATACAATACGAGATCATAATGTGTTCAGCAAAATTCTTATGAAACTTAATCTAGGGGGAAAAATTTACAGCAAAACAAGCTCTTTATTTTCATTTTTGAAATGGTCCTTAAATGTTGAAAAATAATATCTTGCATAAATATAATCGAGTTAATTAAATGCAAGGAAATTATCGATGTGTAATTTTGAACAAAACACTTACCAAGATAATCGTCCATCAAAGTGCCGATGGCAAATATGTCTGTTGCATCAACCCTAGTTCCCACAATTTTAACTCTGATTTCATCATCAGTTTGGATTATAACTTCCTGTAATTGAAAATTATTTCTTAAAATTAGTATAAAAAAATATGCAAAAACATAAAAACAAATTGAAAAACCAAGAATGTAATAAAATAAATCAGAAATCATACAAATAAATATAATTATTATTCAAGAATAAAAAAACAATTAGAACTATTTGATAATTTACAAACAGATTAATTTTAGTATTTTGGCCTAGGAAATTCAACTTAATCAAATATAAAACAATTAGATTGTGATCATATTTTATTCAAATTGTTAACTGTGTAATAAATTATTTTGAAGAATAAACTTTCCAAGAAAAATAAAACTTGGTTGACCAATATAAAAATTTTTGTAGATATAATAGGGCATCCATCAACCAGAGGTATCAAATGGTTTCAGTAAAAGACAAAAACCTAGATTACAGATTAATTGAACTTATAAAAAAAACTAACATTTGTCTTCACCTCTTATAAAAATAGCAAAATATTTTTAAATTCATTAATCCCATCCTTTTCAGGGAAAAAATCTATCTTTTGTTTTTCTATTGTTTATTTTTAAGCAAAGTTATTATTTAAAAAAAACTTTACACATTTATATATATATTTTAAAAAAAATTCTACATTTACCTTCACCTCTTATAAAAATAGTGAAATATTTTCTATGGTAATTTGAGCTATAAAACATAATTTTTAAAGGAAATATAATATATAGATTTTTTTTAATTAAGCAAAGTTATTATTCAATAAAAATAAAAAACTTTAGCATTTACCTTCACCTAAATTGTGAATGCGAGACAAGACGGACTGACCCACGCATGTTGATTGTAATAGGTTATCCGTAGGATGGATACCCTAAAAACATTTCTGAATTGATTATACCAAATAAGTTCATAAGCTTAAGCATGGTTTGTGTAAACTAATTTATTTATATATTATAAATTTGAAAAATGTTGATAAATAACTTTGCTTGAGAATTTAAAGGAATTAAAAACTATTCAAAATGAACTTACCTCGTCTCTGCTTTTGTAACATTGTGGATTTGAATTAGGATCGAACTCTAAGTCTTGTGGGATAGACTGAAAGCAAAACATTTTAAATATTAGATAAAAATCAACAACAGTTCATGTTACATATTTATCAGCCTATCTTCCTTCTGCTTCCAATCACTCGTGTATTTCTCATGATCCCATAATTCTTGAATAATTGCATCACTAGGACACACACACCCATTGAATTCATTATTAATACAAAATATTTTTTTATTTCAATGAATTATTGAACACAACTGAGCAACTGAAAAATTGAACAAGATGAAAACTTCATTTTGATATTGAACCATAACAAGCAGTGATTGTTGACCAGTTTTACATATAATCCACAAAACCATGTAACTAATATTTGCATAGTGGACATTTAAAATGTAATATTTATTCAATTTATATCTCATCTTGGTGTGGTTAGTAATTAGTTTGTTCCATTTTGAAGCAGTAGAAATATATATTGATTGTCCTTAGTATTGTTATGCAAGTTAAAAATTAT
Source organism: Archaeomysis grebnitzkii (assembly GCA_031471125.1). Taxonomy (NCBI): domain Eukaryota; kingdom Metazoa; phylum Arthropoda; class Malacostraca; order Mysida; family Mysidae; genus Archaeomysis; species Archaeomysis grebnitzkii. The sequence goes on along the minus strand of JARUHE010160070.1, from coordinate 8,023 downwards.
CTTTCAATTCAATATAGAGAAGAAGTTTTTGCAAACAATAATATAATCAAATAAAATAAAAAATTAGTGAACCAACTCACATGTCTTGAAATAAAACATTGCATTGGACCGATTTCACAGAAAAGTCCAATTTTGTTGATTTGAGTAACAACGGCATCTAAAACTTCACCTTTGAATGGTCTGAATACTATCGCTTTGAACTGAAATGAAACATTTTCCATGATGCATAAAAATTCAAATATATAAAATTATAAATTCCACAAAAACTTAAGAAATAACATTGAAAACTGATCACTTTCACTTACTTTTATTGGATACAAAACAAATCCTCTGCCGGGCTGAATCAATCCCGATCCTATGTGATCAATTGTAGTGACGGCGATAACAAAACCATATCTGGGAAAGAATTTTCACTCAGTTAAAAAACATTTTAACATTTTCAACACTAATATTTGAACTTTAAAAAGGACGAATATTTTAATTAGTAGTCGAGATTTAATTAAACAAGTACGGGTAAATGCTACGCATTGAAAGCTGTGTTTTTATTTTAAAAAAAAATTCTAGAATGTTAATTTTTTTATACAATTCTATATATTATTATATCAACCATTTTCTTTCATTTGTTTATAATAAAAATATCTCTAAATCTCCTAAAAAAATATTTGGTTAATCATGAATTTGATGATAAAACTCCTAAAATGTCTATTATTTAAAAAAGTATAAATTTTAGGCAAAAATGTCCTTCAAGCATTCTACCTTAGAACCATCTGTTCTTTCATTTGTTTTAAAAAACTTTTCTCTAAACCTTCATATAATAAAAATCTCGGTTAACCATGAATTTCAAGTTTTTCATAAAATGTATGTTTTAATATGTAAATGTTAATTTAAGAAAAAAATCTTTAGTCCTACCAGTGTAGCATGAATGTTACATTCTTTATTTTCATCAAAACAAACTTTTCTGTAATACCAAAATGTTTTATTATTTTGAAAAAAAATGCAAAATTTTGGTAGAATCTGCAAATCATCCACCATCCCAATAACAACACCAGCTGGTTTTTCAATCACAACTTGAAAAATATTACACAAGAGATCCGAGCTGTACAGCAGCTGGTTGGTTCCATACAATTGCTGGAGAGCCTGGCACAATCATACATCTGATTTTAAACACCCAAAAGTCAGTACAGATAATTGGCTAAAGATGCTGCTCAAAATAAGTAATGAACTTGCCATGCATGACTTTCCTTTAAAATGTGGTCTTTGCTTTTAAGAAAGTGTGCGCATGTCTCTGTAGCTAAATTTTGGATGAGACTTTTTTACAATATTTCTATTTCCCAAATCCCTCAGTACCAGTATAGTAATAACAGACCATAAAATTCATTGTCATGTTTTTTAAAAGAATGTAAGAACATTCAAAAAATTTATTATTTGTTGATTAGAAAATGCACTTTTACTTATAAATACTCAAAATGTTCCTATTTCGAGGAAAGATGAAGGAGAAACCCAATCTTGAAAAGTAGCAAAAATAGAAAATCTAAATTTTAATCATTAACTGTTAGTTGTCATTTGTATTTTTAAAATTTCAAAATGTTTTCACAATTGATTAAGACTTTGCCTACTCACTTTCCAGTGCAGGTTCCTTCGATATCTTTGAACAGCATTTGCCTTACGGTGTCCATTAATTGAGGTCCAAAATACCGAGGATGTAGAAGAATTTCATGCTCTAATGATATCTGAAAAAACATGATAGCTTGTTGCAAATTAGGTGTAACAATTAATTTTAAATTATGGCAAATTAGATTTTCTCAATTAAACTTTAACAATTTTTTTTTAAATAAGTTGATACGACAATTAAAAATAATTATCATTTCATGAACATTCAAAACAACATCAGCAAGTTCAAGTTTTAATTTCAATTCAAAATGGAAAAATTTTTCTAGACTTGAACATGAAAAGCCAAAGACATTTCATGACCCAGCACTGAAACATTATCAAGCAAAAGAGATAAGCTATATTAAACATATGCCATGGCACATAAAAAGATTATTTGAAATACAAAAAAACTTCAGAAGGTGAAAAAACAAATGATTTTTATTAAGCAAACTTTGTTGAAAAAAATTCACACACTTGATCAAAAACATTAACCAACAAGTTTTGTTTTATCCCATAAAAATGTTTTCCTTATTAAAAAGAAATATTTATTTAATTTGAATGTAATATGGAATATCCAAACAAATGATAATTATAAAGCAAAATTTTAAGAAATTCTCAATGAGCTAGATGAACAAATTAAAACAATAAACTTGATTATGTTCCTAACAAGTAGTAGCACCATTATACGTGAGTAGCCTGTAAAAAACATGTTAGGCCAAAGCATTGCTTGCATCATATATACAATTTTGGTGCTAAGAGCTTTCTTTAAATGATAAGACAAAGCTTAACCCTTTACGCCCTGAATTAATTTTTAAAAAGTGAAAACAAATATTTGTACTTTCATTGTGTCTATTAAGTGGTAAGGAGTTAGTATATGTTGTACACATTTTATTTTTCTATATCGCCTAAACCTAAACAGAATATGTGCCATAATCGTCACATTCGGCTGCTAGACTCCACAAATGTAATTAATCTCGCTATAAACCATTATTTTCTATGTGACGAATTCGTCACATACGCGCGTAAAGCGTTAATTCCAACATCTTCACCTCGACTAAGATCGTAACGATTCGTAGACAGTAATCTTAGTATAAGCATTCAATTTGAAATAATTCAAATTCCTTTAATTTCATTCACTTATGGTATTATATTATATATTTATCGTATTTCTTTCACTAACTAATGCGTGATTAACTTTCAGTAGATTTTTTTATATCAAAGCATAAAAGTTTATATATTATTTTATAACAAAATATTAAAAGTTTATATATTATTATATATCAAAGTATTAAAACGTTTATATATTATTTTATACCAAAGTATTAAAACATTTATATATCAATTTATTTCAACGTATTAATTCGTTAATATATTTTTTATATCAAAGTAGTAAAACGTTTATATATTAGTTCATATCAAGGTATTCAAACGTTTAAATATTATTTTATATCAAGTATGAAAACGTTTATATATTATTTTATATCAAAGTATAAAGAGTGTATATTTTATCTTATAACAAAGTATTAAAACGTTTATTTAATATTTTATATCAAAGAATTAAGACGTTTATATATTATTTTATATCAAAGTATTAAAACGTTTATATATTATGTTATATCAAAGAATTAAAACGTTTGTATATTATTTTATATCAAAGTATTAAAACATTTATATATATTTAAATAACACACTTCTGGGAAATCTCATTCGGCAATGTTTGCAGGACGTGATGTTCTTGATAAATATTTTTTATATTTTTGTTTGCTTTATATTTTTTTTTGAAGAAATATTTTATCTGACATTCAAAAACTATTCCAGTAAAAATATATTCATAAATAATAAAAAGGTAAGATATTGCACCACCTCTCTTCTCATCTCCATTAAGGTATATTAGGAGATATGTTATAGAAAATTAACAGAAGTTTTACATTTTTTAATTATAGTTTATTTTTGGGCATGATGACATAAATTTGATAAAATCCATCATAGCTTATAATTAATAAGTTATTAAAATAAAAATATTGTTTTTGAAAATATTATTTAGTTGACTGAACACAATACCATTTACTGTTGCTATAAATTTTCTGATTAGGTGAGAGTAATTCTCATATATGTTGGTCCAGATTGATGTACGTATTAACTTATGATACATTTTTTATAACAATTATATCTTTATTATAACTATATATGAAGCTATGTTTATTACAATTACAACTACACAGTCTTTAAAGTAAATTCAATGCTAGACCCAAGATATTACAAGCGAAACTACCAATGAATATTTTGTTACAGCAGATTTATTTGAAAATTTATCTATAATTTGGTGGCATTACATTTTATTGCAAGAGAAGACACAATTGGTATTTTAAATGATAACTTCAATGTATTCTAGGTCTTATGACAACAATTACGCATCCTTTGATTATACGGTTAAAATTTTACACAATTTAAAACGATTACATAGTTTAACCTTTGGAGAAATGAAAAAGTAAAAAAATAAGTTTAAGAAGAAATATTCTTATAAACATCAGGCGGGCAAGACAATATCTCGTTGGGGACAACTTTTCCTTTGCCATCGTAGTTAAGCAACGGCGGTTTTGATCAGTACTTGGATATGTGACTACATAAGAACACTTTTTGTAAATAACTACTGCATTAAAACAAGAGCCAGGCTCTAGTGGTGTGGACATATTGAGAGAATGACTGAGGAGAGACAAGTTAAGAGAGTGATGAACGCAAACATGGAAGGCAAGAGACCGGTTGGAAGGCCAAGAAAAAGATGGAAAGGTGTACTCCAAAGAGACCTGGAGGACACTGGTCTCAGTCTCGGTGAAGCTGCGGTGGATGCTCGGGACAGAGACAGATGGAAGGAAATCATGCGGGCCTCATGCGGCTACGCTGTCGCGGGAAGATAAGTGAAGTAAGTCAAGTTAAAAAGAAAATTTTGGGACTTGAGTATATTTTTGGGTGTCTAAAACTTTATGGAAATTGTACTGACATAAAGTGAAGGTTTCACTTTGTTCTTGGGTGCCTTTGACGTATTAAATGCTTCTGCGCACCGGACAATTATTTTTTCTTTGTATTTATTAGTTTTAAAGTATTTTTTAGCTAAGCATATAATTTTTTTATTTGTATTCCCATCCCACAATACCAAGCTATAAGTGCAAGACACATTCAGTAAATTTCAGTACTTTCAACGTTCCTCGATGTTCAACCTTCTCCCATCCAAGAAAAAGCCTCAAATATGATGATCCTCCAACTTGTTAGTGGTTTGATACCCACAATTAATTCGATTTTTGTTAGCAATTTATTACAAAAGTAAGGAAGTTGAGATAATATTGGTTTTACTGTGGTTTTACTGTGGTTTTACTGTGGTTTACTGTGGTTGTCTTATCTTTTTATTCTTCGACACCACATTTGTATTTCTTGGATATTGCTTATTTATGCTACAATTACACCGATTATATATTAATTAATATAAGTAATATGTTTGTATCTCTGAATATCTGAAATAATTGTTTGCTTGATTCTCTGGGAAGTAAACTTATAGTTAAATAAACATGTATTATAGCTAATAGTTATAGGCTATATTAGAAGTAAAATAAATAAATTGTAAATGAGAAAATTTTCAGAAAACAAAAATATATATATAGAAAATAAAATAAAAAAAAATATTGTAGAACAATAACAAATATATAATTTATAATTAAAAATATAAGTTATATAAATAATAAATATAAGCTACTCAAAACTAATATACAAAAGACTAAATATACACAAATACAACAAAAATAAATAAAAACAATAAATATACATGAATTCAACAAACATAAATAAAAACAATAATTAAACATATCTAAAAATAAAAAAAATATACAAAACAATAAATATGCATAAGTAAAAATAAAATATATTAACAATAATTAAACATGATTAAAAATAAAACTAATATACAAAATACTAAATATACATAAATACAACAAAAACATAAAAAAACAATAATTAAACATATTTAAAAAAAAAAAATATACAAAACAACAAATATGCATAAGTAAAAATAAAATATATCAACAATAATTAAACATGATTAAAAATAAAATTAATATACAAAATGCTAAATATACATAAATACAACAAAAACATAAAAAAAACAATAATTAAACATAATTAAAAATAAAAAATATACAAAACAATAAATATACATAAGTAAAAATAAAATATACTAACAATAAGTAAAAAAGTGAAAATTCTCAACATTTCTTGACAGAAAGCATAAAAAAATTAATATTTTTTTAAACGAAACTAAACAATTTAATTATGTTGTAAAAATATTTCAGTTAATAACAAATAGTTTAATAAAATAATTCAAATATTTAAAGATCATTAATTCCACAAGTTTTTATTTCTAAATATTTTGTTCGTTTTAGTCAATTTTGCAATAAGAACTAAAATACATTAAAGGTAGTATTGAACATAACTTTACTGAATCCTCCGAACTAGACCATGCTTATAATAAAAGCTTAGTAAATGACTTAATCACGTTGAAAGACATTTTATTGTATATCAGGAAAATTAAGCTATATTGGGTTTAGTTAATACTTTGGGTGACCGCTTATAAATAACATTAAACGATTAATTTGCTTACTAAACAAAGTCTACTTCGCTGACTAATAATTAGGATTTACCATCAGCAATATTCAATGGATAATATAAAAAATGAACAACAAAGTAATATAATAAACACATATAATAATATAGCTTGTAACTGTAAAAAAATCAATGTTAATCAATGTTAGTTAAAAGTTCGGTTGAATATTATTATTAATATTTGGCAAAATCAATCTGAATATATAATACTTCATAAAACAAACTTATAATTTTATAACTATAATAATAATTATTTTAGAATTAATGTTAGTAATAACATATCTAGAGAATAAATAGCAATTATGATGTTTGAGAAACTACAAGCAATTAAATTAGACGAAAATATACTAAATTAAATTTTCACAATTTTCAAAATTAAATTCAGGAATTAAAAAAACGAAAGCAGAAGAAAATTTGGCTGAAGCAGTGAAAACTGTTTAAGACATATTTTTGTCATAGATTCTTTTTCATTGAATAAAAGTTGTTTTTGCCAGTCCGTCTTGACCCAAATTGTCTATAGAAAGAAAACCACTTAAGAAAAACAAGTTCGTTTGTTTGTTTGTTTTTCTGTCACTTTGTCTCGAAAGTTCTTTTATTGGAAATTTTTTTGTTTGTTTTGTATAATTATTTCTATTTGATTATATAAATCTTTGTTTGTTTTATTTCTGATTGAAAATAATTAGAAAAAACAATAAATTGTCTTTTTTTAACTTTTGTACATTTACAGACTATTGGTTCTCAAGCGACTACAGTAGATATTTAATTCCAAAACTTTAAAAAAAATATAAAAAATATAACTTCTAATGTACAGTCAGACAAAGTACAAATCCTCCATCGCAGCTAGCTAGGTTTAGTACGAAGCTAAAAAAAAGTACTGAATTTATGAATAATGGGGTAATTTTTGTATGATGTTTGTATTGTTTTATAATAAAAATGATTTTAGAAAATATGCATTGTATGGCAAATACAACAAATATTAATTATTTAAGTTTATTATTTTTTTTGTTTTTAATTTGCTATATGCATTATAAGTGAAGCAAATTATGATGTTCAATATTGATGTTAATGGCAACTTTATAATGACGTAAGGATAAGGCCGACCCCATTATAGTGTTAGTGTTAATCAAACACACACACACACACACACACATGTATATCTACACACACACACACACAGACATATATATATATATACATATACACACACACACACACAGACACACACACTTATTAAAGGGATTATTATAAATGTATATTAACAAATATTAAAATGAGAAATAATTTAAAAACGTGCAATTATTTTTTTAATTTATGTTTGGTTGTTTTCAGATATTTGAAAAAATATTGTGTTTTAAATATATTTGAAAATTCAGTTTAACTTTTAACTAATAAATTTATTTTCAATACGCATTTGTTTTTAATTTTGCTTATGCGTATTTATAGATTCTAAATTTATACGCATTTATTGTTTAGGTTTATTGATTTTGATGAATAAAAATTTATTTTCAAAACATATTTTGTATACATTAATGCATGACATAATATTTATTTGGTATACTGTAGTTTATATGGCAAGTCTTAGTGTAGAAAAGAAAAGTATTGCTATCAATTAATTATTGCTTATTTTCCATGCTGTTTCGTAGACTAATGAAAGTGTATTAATTTTTTGGGACAACAGCCCAATCCATAAGTCAAAAGTTGTGACCAAATGGTTTGAAGACCAAAG
>JARUHE010159959.1:0-14041 GCA_031471125.1 Archaeomysis grebnitzkii | reverse complement strand
GCATGCAAAAAAGTGAATGCGATTCGATAAAAAGTTTGCAAAACCTGCATGTGCATGTGCAGTTGAACACAACCAATGATCGATTATACAAGGCTTTTGGTTTTTGTTGATGCCATTGTTAGTGTTTTTTTTTTATTGTTTTAAAGTGAATGGGGAGTTTGGGGGATGAAATTTATACAACATACATCGATCATAGATTGTCATCGACGAACAGCACAACCAGTATATTTTAACCTGTTTCAGTTTGCCTTAAAATAATTATATTAAACTTAATTTTTTCAAACCAATAAGACATGAAGATATTTCACTTTTTAACAATTAGCTTGGACAAACAAAGCTCCTTACTATTATTTTATAGCAAACTTGAACAAATTAAAATACACTACAATCTACTCTATGCCAAATATAGTGACTTATGTTTATGCCAAAATAAATACATGAGACACAATTACATTTTTGAACACTCAACGTCAGATCAATCCGGTTCGATCCAGATTGGAGATAGAACGCAATCAATCCCCACATTTTGACTAGAAATCATTCTAATGTCCTACCTTTACACAAAAAACTCCATATTTCTATGTGTAGTAAACGTATTAACTATTTTTGCAAGAGGCCAAACATTTTATAAACTAATCGTAGCCAAGCTGTTCATATTGTTTGTTTTAGAACTAAATAATTCAATATTGAATGGGTTTTTTAGATCGAGGTCTTCTGATACTTTTTTGAATGTTCAAGATTTAGTTTCTAATTATTTAAACATGAAAATGTTCTAATTATCCATTCCAGATTTATATTTATTTATAGTATAAATTACATACTATATTCATATGTAAACATTTTAAGTATTTTCAGATGACAGTGCACATACTGTACATCACCTTTAATCAGGTTATGCACGATCACAATAGTGATCCACCGAACGAGAAGGGTCGTTAGATTTTAATCTTTGCGTTCAAGTTAATTAAAAAACTCACGTTTTCCCTTACAAGAGCAGCATTCACACAAGTGAATTAAGACGGTTTATGGATGTGTGTATAGTTATTCTTCAGTAAATAAAAACATCTAAGCAGGCTTATGATCACCGCTAAAACATGTGGTTATTTAGACCTGTCCTTTAGTAAGACTGTTCACATCCTTTGTTTTGGTAGACAACTATTATGGAAAAATAAAACTTTAACACATCACCAGAGAAGGAAAAAAACACAGTTAGGTCCTCAGTCAATAACTAACTTTGTTGTTAGCAAGTAAATGTCGCTGTTGAAACAAAACGCCCAATCAACTTTAAGGATAACTCATGTACCTTGTCATCTCATCATTAAACCCTGCGTGGTGGATAATAAACGACCATGACATGCTTAAAATCTTGGGTAAAACTATCCTCACAATAACATTAATTACAATATAACAACTTTTTAGAATTAATAGAATGTTCAAAATTGTAGGAAAATACAAACAAGCTTTCACAAACTATCCAGAGTTTGCGTTTAAAATTACATCGATTAAGAAGTCCTACTCATTTCATTAAAAATTCCTCTTCCTCTCAACTTTTCCCTTATTTGGCGTCATAGTTTTCTATTCTTCAGTGCATTTTTAAAAAGTAATTAATGACCTGGTTATGGATTTTTTCCCTTTTTGTACCCCTTACATCTCTTGCTACATATGCTGTCATGTTGTTGACCCCACTTTGTCTTTGACAATGAAGACGAAGCCCTTGGTGGATGGAGCCCCCACTCTAGCAGTTCCGACCACCGGGCCCATCCGCACATGCGAACAGGTGTATAATGTTGACACAACGGACTGTTTGGTGGAGGGGCTATTTTGTTGAGGTATTCATGGAGATGACAGTTCATCTTCGCTATTGTTTACGTCCATGCTAGTCCTTTGAGTATTTTGTTGTGTGGTTCATGACTATGGGTGCGTGTATAAGTTTCTTGTGTTCTAAGAGTTTGGTATGTTGTGTGCGATACATGTTGGGGGTTTGGTTGTTGTAGTGTGAGGGAGTGGATGGTTGGGATGTTGTGCAGTTTGTCTAATTTGAGTTCTGATGGGGATGATTTTAGTTGCTTCGTGTAAGTGTTGTGTTGATGCCTAGTGTGCATCCTGTTCTCAGTGCTTTATTTCATGTTGTTTGGAGTCAATTTATTTTTAGGTCAAACTCAAGGAGGAAAATCAATGGACGAATACAAAGCCAGTCAATAGGCAGGACTAACTGGTAGACAGTGTGGAAGTCATACTCAATGAAATCCCTCTGAGTTCTGGGACAGAAGTTTCAATGGAAGAGTCAAAGACTATGCACCCAAAGCAAAACAAATGCTGCTAGGAAATGGCTAGAAATCACCTTACAATTAAATTAAAATCACGTTGAAGCAGCAGGCCAAATTTGCTGATCATTAGCAGGAGCACTAACTGCTAAATTCATACTGAAATCAGCCTGCCCACTTGATGAGAAGAAAATTATGAGGGAGCTATACAAATTCTAAGATTAGATTAGTTAAAATAATCATCTTATATTTTTCTTTAAAAAATTATTTTTTTTATTCTCTTTAAAAAATAACACTGTTATTAAAATAAAAACATTCACTTATTATTCAATCTTTCACTTGTCAGCAATAATAATGGTGTACGTTCAATAAAATCGTGGCTAACCAGATGATGTTGGCATATTCTTTTAAGGGTCTGGTTGTTTTGTAGGTGATGAATAGTATTTCCTTAATTTTGCCCTAGTAGGTGCTCGTTGTGGAGATACAGGAATTTCATCCTCAATGGCAATAATACTCTGCCCCCCCTGGGAACCCAATAATATTTATTACTAAGTAACATCTGCACACAACAGACTTAAGATACATCATCTTTCAAAGACGATGTTGAACATAAATGGCTTAAAACATCCCAACACTTACCTGGAAGCTGTAATTGGTGACGATGGATTTATCTGGCACATCCCTCTCTTTCATCGATCTAGACCTTTTTTCTAATATATGCATATCAAATTTAGGGCCATCTGCTTCTGTATTTTCCATTGTTTGAATATCCATTATCTATGCCTAGGCCTTCCTAACTATCATTTCCTTAAGAAAGTTTCAAATGAGAAGTTTAATGCAACTAGTTTTGGTAACTCTGTATACCACAATTTTGTTTGAATATTGATGTGATGTAGTACGAAGCACAAATTTTGAACAGATAAGGACAACAGTTGTCTGAACTTTCGAAATATTCACATAAAATTCCAGGTTTTTTAAAAATAATCAGATTGCTCTAGTGTTAATATTCCATAAAATACAATTTGCTAAATAACAAAATTTTTATTTCACATTTTCCATAAATAACTCTGTATTTTAAATGTTTAATCTATGTATATGTTCACTAACAATTTTGAATTAAATTATGTTTTGGTTATACTAATTAAAACTTTTTAATTTAGCCAAAATAATTTTCCTAATTTGTAATATTTTTATCATACACAATCAATATTTTAAAATATTGATTTAAAACTATATCCAATCCAATTAAATCACCCAAATTAATAAAACTTTATTACAAATTAACACTTTTTACAAAAATCTTCTTCATTTACTTTTGAGGAAATTAATTTTTGACCATTGAGCTATTTTTTATAGCTATGTTTGAAAATAATCTTCATTGGATGCCTAAAATTGTAACCTCGGCTCTAATTAATTAAATAAGCATGAAGATTTGGCCAAATTTTGAGTAATCAATTTTTTTAGAAAACAGAACTAAAATTATTTACATAAATTAATTATGGAAAGTTTTCTTTATAACTTAAAAATATTATTAAAACAAAGAAGATAAATTTTTTTCTATCAGATATTTGAGCTAAGGCTGTGGATACTTTCTCAAAAGCACATTTATTTGGGCGCCGCTCAATTTCCTTGCATCAGTCGTGTAGGTTCCTTTTTGACTTTCTTCTCTTAATGTTTGTTGAGTTTCCTATGAAAAATAAATTAAAATCAATACATAATAATTTTTGAATATGTTTGTACTTTTGTTATTTTTTGTTTGGCCATGTATATCGTAGACAGGAGGGAGAAGCGCTGACGGTGGCTCGTGACTGGGAAGTGGAGGGGAGAAGACCTAGGGGAAGACCTGGCTGAAGACAGTGGAGGACGATATGAGGGAGTTGCGGCAGATCTTGCATATGACCGTGGAGAGTGGAAGAACATCATCAAATGTCGAACCCCGAGAAGCGGGAACACATGACAATAAAATGATAAGTAAGTAAATTGTACTTTTGTTATAATAATTCGAATGGAATGATTATTTCACATAAACAGTATTGTTCCGTTTACATAAATAATAAATAATAGTTTGAGAAAGTCTACCTGACATAAGTAATAAAAGATAGAAGATGTGAAGGTCATAATACAGAATTTAAGAAATTTCCTCAAGAGTAAAAAAATATTGACATGACATGACCGGATCTAGCCTAAACTAAATGAAAAAAAAAACACATTATAATTGAAGGTGTAAAAAATGTATTTATTGTTTGGTTGAATAAACTTTAATCCTTAAATTCAAAAAAATAATTTTTATTTAATTTTGACAATTTATTTATTTTTGTGCAAACAGAAAGCCATTACGATAAATATTGTTTATGCTCGATCAAAGCATCCTCTAAGGAACAGGGACGTGGTTTGTCCATTGACAGAAGGGTCAATTCAGGTGTCCAGCGATAGATTTGATGCATTATCGAGTGAACAAGGCAGAGGTGGAAATGATGGAATTGGAGAGAACTAAGACATAGACCATTTAGTCAGGTCTGATCAGAGGCTCAATTGAATGATGATTGATGGTAGAAAACCATTCAGTAGAGTAACAAAGACTTGGAACAAGTTATGATGGGAATTTACGGATGGTGATACTTACAAAAGTTTATCTAATATTAAGCAAAAATGGACCTTTGTAAAGCAAGCAGTGTATTAATCTCACTTTCAGAGAAAAACAATTAAAAAAATAGTTTAGAAAGTTATAATGTAAACAATTTTTGTTTAATAAACATTGCTCTTGTTCTTTCAACAGAAAAACGGTTTCAGACAGTATACCAACTCGAGTACTCTTCTTCATGCTACAAAAACTATTTTTTGTTAAACTTTGGACAAAATAGATTTAAAAAATGTAAAACAATCTGTTGTTTTTTTCTGCAGGTCTTATTTTTAGAACAGATCTATTTTTATAATTTTAAGTGTTTATTAATTTTAGATTAAGAATTTAATGGAATATGTTTCGTTAATGCAGTTAATTATACTTATGTGTTAAGTAATAGCATTTACTTTTCTTGTCAACCAAAGTAAAGAGAAATAGAATAGCTATAAAAGAGCAAAATGCATTGAAACAATTAATTAATAAATTAATCTTACATTCAAATTTCAGAAAAAAACTCCCTCTAAAACCTTAGCATTGAAGAGTTTAGTATTGGAGTGAATATTGAGCCAAATCTTGGCACTACAACCCAAGGTTATTCAGTACAGAGGTTCATGTAATTTTACATCTCGGAGATCATCCTCATGGGATTGCTGGTTAGGTTAGCCTTTCGAAACTGTAGTTAGTATTTGGCTGAAGAGCATGCCATGTAGTTGTTAGGTGTTCAACAGCATACTAAAAACTATAAGAAGCAAATCAAATTTGTGTGTTTCATACAAGTTTTTTAGAATTCATAGTTCTTGATTTCATTCCAAGTTAAATCAAACATAAGTTATAAACAAAATTTTGATTTTGGTTCTCACAACAAATGGTCAAAATGCTCCTAAAAATAGCTATTATTTCAAAAATACATAAAGTTGTTAGGAATTAAATTTTAAAAATTTAATTTTAAGTAAACATTCAAGTAAACTGAAAAATAAAAGTTTGATTTTTAAAATTTTACAAAATTCATGAATAAAACACTAAGAAAAGATATTAAAAACTATATAAATTGTAGAAATAAACTAGTAATGCATGAACGGAATGGTTCAAATGTTTCGCTACCATTCATTAACCAGAGATTTGAAAACCTATAATTTAAATAATTATTGAATTTACAAAAAAACTATATATAAGGCCATTATGTTCAAAATTATATAAAATATTTATATTTGTGTATTTTGTGCATACACCAATAAAGTTATATCAATTGATTTACCAGAAATTTTATTTTATGCATTTGATTTATATATTGTATTTACTTACACTTGTTTCATTAACCAAATTTATACTTCAAAAAGCATATATAAAATTGTTATGATTATCCATAAATGATAAATCATATTCTATAGTTCAAATCATAGAAAACTGAGCAGGTGTTCTGTCTTCCTGAGATATGAAGTCTCTAAAATTTGAGAATTTTTTTCATTGAATCAAGCGATGTAGAACTATTGATAATCTTATAATAGACATTATAATAGACTACCTGAAAAATGAATACATAACCAAACCTTATGAGTTTATAGAGGAGACATCTATAAGTTATTATTCTGAATTCAACAAGTCCATACAAAACATAGTTATTTCAATAAATTCATGTTTCAGTAAAAAAAATTATTCAAGATTTATCATTCCTCCTAATGCATATAACTTTCATTTAGGTTAAATGATCATTGCTCTAGGATAGAAATAAAAAATATGTTTAAGTCTATTTTTGAAAAATTTACAAATTCACTATAAAAATGTAGGCCTAGTTTTTTCAATAAATTCTAGTTTTATTAAAATTTCTTTTCAATATAGATCATTCATAATGCATACATCTTTCAAAAATTATTGCTGTAAAACCACATATAAAACCACATATAAAAACCACATATAAAAACCACATATATAAAACCACATATAAAAACCACATATAAAAACCACATATAAAACCACACATAAGCAAATACGAAGAAACAAATAAACTAATTAAGGCTGTGACCAAGTAAAAGTTATGAAAACAACATTACTATTATATATAAAATTGAAAAAACAAAACATTTTTTTCCCTAATTCTATTTGTGCCTAACAAATATTTTAAAACCTATTATTTCAATATATATTCATTTTACAAAAAAATTTGCTGAGAATTATATAATAGCCATTCCTGTTCAATAAAAAACCTGTAAGAAATTAAAAAAAAACATTTTTTCCATAAATCTATTAAGTGGTGCCAAGATTAGAAGACACTGTATTTCAATATTCATTTTACAAAAAAAAAGCTAGTACAAACCAAACCCTACGGGTTTATAGCGGAGACATCTATAAACCATTGCTCTGAATTTAACAATCCATATAAAAACGTAGTTATTTCAATAAATTCAGGTTTTAAAGAAAATTTTATTTAAGATAGATCATTCATAATGTATATATCTTTCATTTATGTTCAATAAGTATAGCTGTAAAACAAAAAGTTAAACAAATGTTTACTCTACTTTTGAAAAAAACAAATCCACAAATCCCTAACAACAACAGCAATCAAGAGTGACTCATAGAGCTGTGCCTTACGTTTCCGATAAAAATGTTTGCATAGTTGTCTTTAGCTCAGGCTTAGCCTTAATTACTTAAAATGATTCTTGTGTATGCAGAATCAGATTGATGCGCCTAGCACTGTTCATACTGTTTAAAAAAATGTAATTTCCTTTGAAGTTCTAACAATCTTCTTTAAATAATAGTTCACACTTGAATCAAATAAGGAGAATAGATTTAATTTAAATACTTAAGTTCAATTTATCAGGCATGCATGTAGGCTATATTTATCTTAATGTCTACTAAATAAAAAGTTAGAAAGACATGCATGTATTTTATTTTAAAAGTTACTAAATTTAGAAAATAATTTTTTTTTCTAAAATGCATGAATTTACTAATAAATTCAAAATTATACATAAATCGAACAATATTCAAACTTTTTTAATTAGTTTCTAAATATTTTCTAGCTAGTATATTATAATTTATATATTTCTAAAAATGTATATACATACCACATTAGTTTAACAGTTATGGTCGTATGCAAATGCCACCAGGTTTATTTGTTGTTTTTATAAACATTTTTTTTTATTTTACTTACTTGTTTATCAATTAAGTTAAACATTTTCAACTTTCTAACTAACTATTAAGCTAACTAAACTTTTTAATAATAAAAAAAACTGGATTTTTTTCTCAAAAGGTAAGATAGAAAACCAGGTTTGTTGGAATTTGTTTTTTATATTTTAGTTCAAAGATAAGCCATGGTTTTTTTACATTTAATAGATAGTTTAGAATTATCGATTAAATCATTGTTTTGGAATATTCTTAACTGTAATTTTTTGATGATGTAAACTCGTAAAACTGTATAAATCTTTATTTTAGTATGTAATTATTATCAATTTAAATAAATTCTTAAACGCAGAGGGATGAAGTTTTTGTTTGAATTACTTTGTAATTTTTAGTTCTTAAATAAAAATTTCTTAAAAAATTAGTTGGTTATGGTCGTTTTTATATAAATTCTGCAAAAGATTATTGTTAAAGAAACGATCAAATTACAAGAAAATCATAGCTAGTTTGAAACATATATGTATTTGATAAATAAAAAGCATAGCAATTCACGCTAGAAGCTCTACATTTGAACGGCGCATTTAGATTCCTGCGATTGCCTAATCCCTTCGTAACTGAAACACATTTCCTTCACAGGAAATGTGTTAAATGTTTCCTATAATAACAATCCACATATATGAAATATTTTCGTTTGTTTTGTAGTATTTTATTTTTGGCAGAACTTTAACTTATTCTTAAAATTACTCACAAAAAAGTTTTCCATAACTAAGATAATTTTTCCGTCACTAAATACAATGAAAAGTTAAAAGCAAACACTTACGGAATCCAAAGAACAAAGTAAACCATTTTATGGTCAATAAGAATAACACTTGCCCCCAGCGTGATGACGTGGAGTGCCGACCAACAGACACTGTACTGCTGTGTCCCCGATTCCGGCCACGACGTTGTCCTGTTCACCAAAGGTGTCAGCGCTTGGGACCGCCAGAGAACCGTGTCCTCGAACAACACGGCGCTCTTGCAGCTGCAACTCACCTACGACCAAAACCATCTGATCGGCACCTTCATGATGGGATTCAAGGTAGGTCGACCTCGAACACTGTTTTGGATGTTATTAATTTATATAAAAAAATAAAGGTGCTTATGAACATATTACTTAAAAGAAAAAAAATTATCTAATCAATCAATAGACATCACAAAGGAAAATGTTGCCGAAGGTTAGTCTAAAATGAAGTAAAAAATCTATAATTTGTAAAAATGTTCTTTCAAGGTGTGGGAAGAAAAAAGTGGGAAAAGTTGGACTCTTCCTTTATCCCATGGAGTGAGGAACATAACGACTTCTTTACTTCACAGCAATTCTTGTGTGCTGTCGAAAGGATATGATTATGCCATTGCTGGAGTCAGGTTAGCAAATATTTTAGACAGTTTGTGGCTGAAAATGGACTCTTTAAAAGAGTTGATCTGTTTGAAAGAGTATTTGTATTTGATGGAGCTTTGTAGAGGGAGTTAAAACTTTCTACATTTTACATGACACAAAAACGAAATTGAAACATTTATTACAAAAAAAGCTGTTCGGATAATAATATGAAAAGTGTACCAACGGTATACCGACGTTTCTTGAAATAATTTTTTTTATTGTTATTTGTCTTTATTTACATAGCAGTGGTATGTGACTATTTTCAGGAAAAGCTTATATGTCTGGAGCATGGAAACACAAGAGCTGATGAAGGTTCTAGACGCCCACTTTGGCAGGATAATGTCAATGGTTTCCTTGACCGTCAATGGATGGAATTCGGTAACATTTTTAAGAAATTGTTGACAATTAATATTTATTCTGAAAATAGAAAATAACAAAATGGTAACTATGGTAGAAAGAAAATTTTGACTATAGTTATATGCCATTTAAACTCAAAATTTATCATTATAACTTAATTGTCTTAGCCAGAATTGTTTTCAACATTACCCACCAAAAAAAATATTAATTTTTGTGTTATTTTCTTATATGTCAACGTTGGTTTAACGGCTAAAATAAAGTTTGAAGTATAAACATATTGCAATGTTAAAATAAAGTTGATAAACAAACAGTTATTTATCAAACGTCTAATGGATGTTTGTGAACTATCTTGAGGGTTGAACACCAACAAAGTTATTTTTACAACATTGCTATAACTTCGAATATTAAACAATTTGAACATATAAGTAACGTTGTTTCATTATCTACTAGCAAAAAGGAATTATTCATCGCCACGTTACAAAATCAACTATTTCGTTTATTACCATTAAAGTTGTTATACAAACTTTTGTAGTCTTGATTGCAGAAGGACCCAGATGAGTCTTTTTGGTTCTCTAGTTCTTCCCGTTTTTCTGTATGGCAACCAGACACAGGGGCTCTGAAGGGTGTCGTCTGAACTCCTTTTGTACACGGGCCCTGCGCATAAATATGAGGTACCGTGGGAATGAATTCATTCCTAACGATTCAGTGCTCCGTGAAGCTGGAATGGGCCAAGTGACCTAGATGATTCGGCGGCGCCAACTGTGACTATTTGGGCGTGTGGGTTTGTTCTCGGATGCGAATCCAGTGAAGTGGATTCTACTTGCTGAGATATATGGTTTATGGAGATGTCCCGTGAGAGACCTCGCATGTCTTAGTTGCAGAAAATGCATGTCTCGCGGCGAAGAGTTACCGAGGCTACGCACTTTCTAGGCGCATGTCATCCCTAGTATTACTACATTGATTGAAACCAACATTGTTTAAATGGTTTATATACAAAGTTAAAATAATGTTGGGAAACAATTTTTTGGTTTGTCCACCTTAACGCTAATATAACAACGCCTGGCTTACGTTTAATAAAGAAATATTTTGGTTCATTAACTTTAAAGTTTATTTATAAAAATAAAATATTCTTACATTATTATAACGTTGGAATGTGGGTACACTACAAACCTTACATTACATATTAAACCAACGTTGGCACAGTAGAAAACAACTCAATTCTAAAATTGAGACAACTTTAGCTTTTCATGGTAAGGATCTTACTTTATTAACCTGTTCCAAAGTTATAATACAATTTCTAACGGTGTTTTTTTGGTTGGAGCTACCCAGTTATAAAATTATCCCCGTGGCATATATCATTATCTGTTTTATCTTAGTACCGTCTAAACGTATCATTATAACTATTTTATCGTTGATTATTATAAATAAATATCTATAAGAATCATCAATAAAAAAATTTCTGCAATGTTGGAGTATGGGGGTCTAATCCATTAGGCAAAAATGCAGAATATCGCTCCCAGCACATGAATGAATCTCCAAATTACGGAACTTACCCTAGCTATCTCGTATGTTAAAATCCTTGAGTCAAGGAACGAATCTCTAAGCCCAGTAACCTGACTCACGTATACTAAGACTCATCATAGAGACTATGTTGTGATTTTATTTGTGTATTTACACATCGTTTTATGCATAAACACTTGTAGAGTAGACATTTCTTAGTTAGAAAGAACAATTCTTTATGGTAAATTTGTTATTTAAAAGTGAACTTTGGGAGCACTTTCTGCAATTTAAACAAGTTGTATACACAACTAATACGCTTAGAGAACCACACTGCAAGATTAACAAAAAGTCCGTCGTGTTGATCTCGCAAACATAATGCATAGATAACGCAATTTTTTAAAAAACAAACATAAATTTATCTGATGTCTAATTTTGGTTTTATTTTTCTGGCTTGTTTGGAATTTAGTTGACCTTGTGGGTCAACGCTTTCTTATATAATTATTATTGTGTTTACTTGCTAGAATTATACAACATTCAACTGCTTAATTTATGTTGTTTTACTTCAATTATTTTTAATAATTTAAACTTTTTAATTTGTTTGTTTTGTTTTTATTTATCTGTTTAATTTATTTAAATATTTAATTTATTTTTAATGATTTAATGAATATAGTTTGTTTGTTTGATTTAAGAAATTTAATTGATTTAATTAATTTCATTAAGTTTATGTATTTAATTAACTTTTTTTAATTTACTTACTTATTTATTTTTTAATTTTACTTATTTATTTATTTAATACATTGAACTTCTTTCAAGGTCATCACATCATCCCTGGACCGAACTGTCAAAGTGTGGAACATCAACAACATTTTCGAGCAAGTTCACGTCATCGACCGACACGAGCTCCAGGTGGACAGCATAAGGTTCGTTGCATGCTAGAAAAACCAAGAGTATTCATTACTGTGTACAACAAACATAAAAGTAGAATCTTAGATAATTTGGAGTAAGTAACGACATTTTTTTATTAAATATGTAAATAGTGCCACTGCCTTGAAATTATAAAGATCAAATATATTTTCCTCAGCCTGGCAAGGAGGAGCCCCATCGCCGTCACCGTCACCAGAAACTGCGTCGGCATTTGGAACATCCGCCTGGGAAAGCTGATCTCCAAACTGGCGGACTCACCCATGGGCGCCATCGTCACTCATGCCTTGATCACCAAGGATGCAAGGTGGGGGAATGAGGAGTTTTATGGGTTTTATGAGGTGACAGGTGGGGGAATGAGGAGTTTTATGGGTTTTATGAGGTGACAGGTGGGGGAATGAAGAAGTTATTGGGTGTCAGGTGGGGAAATGAGGAATTTATTTGGTGCCAGGTGGGGAGTGAGGATTTTTATGGGTTTTATGAGGTGACAGGTGGGGGAATGAAGAAGTTATTGGGTGTCAGGTGGGGAAATGAGGAATTTATTTGGTGCCAGGTGGGGAGTGAGGATTTTTATGGGTTTTATGAGGGGCCAGGTGGAGGATTGCGGAATTTATTGGTTGCCAGGTGGGGGAGTGAGGAGTTTTATGGGTTTTATGAAGTGCCAGGTGGGGAATGAGGAGTTTATTGGGTGCCAGATGGGGGAGTGAGGAGTTTTATGGGTTTTGTGAGGTGCCATGTGGGAGAATGAGGAATTTATTGGTTGCCAGGTAGGGGAATGAGGAGTTTTATGGGTTTTATGAGGTTCCAGGTCAGGAAATGAGAATTTTATTGGGTGCCAGGCGGGGGAGTGAGAAGTTCTATAGGTTTTATGAAGTTCCAGGTGGTGGAATGAGGAGTTTATTGGATGCCAGGTGGTGGAATGAGGTGTTTATTGGGTGCCAGGTGGGGGAGTGAGGATTGCTATGGGTTTTATGAGGTGCCAGATGGGGGAGTGAGGAGTTCATTTAGTGCCAGGTGGGGGAGTGAGGAGTTGTATGGGTTTTATGAGGTCCCAGGTGAAGGAATAAGAAGTTTATTAGATGCCAGGTAGGGAAGTTAGGAGTTTTATGGGTTTTATGAGGAGCCAGGTGTAAAAATAAGGAGTTTATTGGGTTTTATGAGGAGGTAAGCAAATTGTTTTATTGGTTGAGGAATTGTTTTATGAGGTGAGGAATTATCTTATGAGGTGAAGCATTGTTTTATGGGAGGAAATTTTTTTATGGTTTGAAGCATTGTTTTATAATGTGACGAATTGTGTTAAGAGGTGATAAATTGTTTCATGAGTAAAAACTACCCAATTAATTTACGGAACTGGCTTGCTGACATTTAATCCCAAAAAAAATGTGTCAAAAACATTCTAACTACATAACAAACACTTAAAATTTCACAAATAACCTTTCTGGATAATATTTGTTTCAACAAAAGAATAATTTAAGAAACGAAATTTATAATTTTGAGTCCTCACAATATTTACAATAAAAAATATTTTCTTCATCCGACTACAAAACGTGAATTTTCAGATACATTATTTCGACGGAGTCGGGCAACGTGATCGTGTGGAAGGTGAGGGCGGAGGTGGTGGTGTTCAAGGAGGAGCAGAAATGCGTCGAGCAACTATTCCTTCTCGACTCTGACACCAAGTTCATCGCCGTCTCCAAAGTAACATTTCTATACTGTATATATAATTACATATATATTTATATATTATACAATATAAATATTATACATACATATATATATATATATATACATATGTCTATATATATATACCGTATATATATATATCTATACATATATATATATATATAAAATACA
>JARUHE010159848.1:0-14044 GCA_031471125.1 Archaeomysis grebnitzkii | reverse complement strand
ATTTAAATAATATATTTAAATAATATTTAAATAATATATTTAAATAATATTTAAATAATATATTTAAATAATATTTAAATAATATATTTAAATAACATTTAAATAATATATTTAAATAATACAATAATATATTTAAATAATACAATAATATAATATAAACATATAATGTTTATTTAAATCAATATATACTTTTCCATTTATGGCTAATGTACTAGGCCTATAATATTGTTTTCATTTGTAGGTTACAAATTTCAAAGTTTGAGCTGAAACCATTGTTATTATGGTCAAATGAAGTTGTTTAATACACTTATATGCTTTACTTTAAACTTCAATCCGGAAAACCAACTAGAGATCATCACCATATTAGAATATATATAAAGTATAGAAAAATTGATTTTTCTCCATCTAGATTAAATGTTGTAAATATACCAATGTTTATTGCAAATATAAGAAAACTCAAAAGACATTTCTAAATATTCAAAGTTGAAAAAAAACATTTTTAAACATTCAAGATTTAACAAAAACTTGTGAAAACATTGAAAAGTTGAAAAACTTTTTAAATATTAAAATAGAAACAATATTTATGACCGAATTAAAGTTTAAAAAAGTTTTAAAAATGTTACCAGTAGGAGATCCACAATATCGCGCCTCTATTGTTGCATTTGTCTTCTCCTCAACCTTAGTAGCACACCAATATTTGTCCAACTTTTCCTTTGTGCATTCCTCGAATTTGTCTTTCTTGTACGTGAAAGGGAAGACGCAATCCTCTTCCCTTCCTTTATCCACCGGCTCTTCCACTTCACACGTGGGCAAGCCAGGAGGTGGTTTTACTGAAATGAAATTGCAAGTTCTTTACGAGTTTTGAAATATTTAAGAAACGGTTAGTAAAAATAATAAATCCTAGATCACATTGAAAATTACATTACATACAACTCAACATTTTAGCTTTTGTAATTTGCAAAAAATAATTTAGTTCTTAATAATAAAAATAATATTAATAACAGTATTAATAAAACTATCAAAAACATTCTAACCATCTCGTAAATGGTTATGGAGGTGTTCCTGAACGCCTTGATAGCTATTCATGAAAATGTTTGTAAATAGAATAATAAAGTTAAAAGCATCTCCTGAATCTCCAGGATTATTCCTCAAAATGTTTCGTATAAACAAGAAAACATTTTTTTATGTTGGTGAGTTGTTACTTATGAAAATATCAAAAATAAGTCAAATGGACCCAATTAAATTCTTAAATATGAAAATGTTGATAAAAACCTTGACAAGTTTTTCCAGAAAATCCGGTTCTGCAGAGACAGACATTCGGTTTGAGACAAATTCCTTCATTCTTACACTTGTACAAACAGACAGGCTTACAGTATTCTTGATGTCCGTACAACGAAACCCATTTGTCGTTCTTACAGACAACGTCGTCTTTTTCTGGAGGTTGGTACGCCTGGTCACACGTGATTTTTCCATTGTACCCATTTCTGATTAGCAAGGAAACAAAATTATAAGAAACCAAATTTAATAATTAAATTATGCATAATTTGATTATTATATTTAATGTTATTGTGCTTTGATAATGTTTGATTGGTTGTTTTCAACTTATGTCTTGATTATGGGAAATAAATATTGAACGCTATTGACAGGACACCAACTTACGACGAAACTATCGCTCCGTGAGGTATTTTTCGGCTTTGACATTGTGGTGAAGGCGTTGTCATAGTCACTGGAAAATTAAGTTTATTAACAGAGATTCTAGTCTATAATGCTAAAAAAATCATGAAATAAGCAATGTGATTATAAAGTCTTTCTTATGGTTGAAAACGACGGGAGAAAATTATCGAAAAATTTGTCGGTAAAAAACTTTATTCACTTGTTTTAACTAACAATATTAATTCCCAAATAGCCTTCCTCTAGAAGTTCTCTCTCCACCACCAACCTATTTCTGTATGAAACCACTTCTTTCCTGCACAAAAGACGTAGCCATTGTATCAACACATCATATTAAAAAACAGTCATTCATAATTTACAAAACTACACTCTTGAAGATTCGCTCCAAGCAAACACAATTTTGTAACCTTTAACCAAATCTACAATTCTTACAACAGACCAAAATTAATCAAACATTCACTCACACGCCACATTCTTCCATCAACTCCTTCCTCTCAACACAATTTCAATAGTTATCTGGATAAAACTTGATAAACACGTGACCCTAATACTAATACTCCTCAAAACTAAAAACAAAAAGTAAGTTAAACGTAATAATAATTATGGCAAGCACAAAAACCTAAAACGCATAAAAAACTTAGCACTCACATACAAACAGTTCGGCCGAACAGCAATACACAATGCCAGTCCTACTTGGGCTCCTATACTCTTGCATAAAAATGTGAAAAACAATAAAAAACATAGCACTCTCTATTTCCACTGGAAACACAAAAAAATACCCCAAATTACACATAGTCAGAAAAAAGTACTCTCTAAAAAATCTCACCTCGACAAGAGAGGTATAATTTCTTTCCACAACCACACACCCAGATCACCAATATCACATCCTAAGCAAAGCCCCTTCCCCACCCACACAGAAGAAAAGTACCCCAGCGAAGTATTACTCCCTCAGTTTTAACAACATCCCACCACATCAACCATCCAAAGATATAAGCGTTGACAACAAATCCACAAACAAACCATAGAACAAAACAATGCACCAACAAGCATCAGAAATCGAACCTTCTGAAGGCACACTGCCAGGGAACACGTGTTTACGTCTAAGCAGACTCAGACTAACACCATCCACACCTCAGCATATACCAACATGGACTGGATAACAACATTCGTCACTCTGTCCACACTGCCGACTAAATATACATTTTATAATCTTTTTTTGTCGTAATTTTTCCATCAAAAGAAACTGTTCAATCACCTCCCTTTTGGACCTCCAGAAACACCTGATTTTAGTGGTCGGATATCTCGGCTTCATTGATTTTCTCCCGTGAAAGGAGGCTGAAGATGACCAGCAAGCAAGTCAATTGAAGGTCTTAACCGACAGATAATACATGTGTTAAGCTATTTGATGGTTATGAGTAAGGTTCACATTTCAAAAACAAAAAATTTACTTACATTCACACTGAGATCCATAAAAACCGGACGTACAAATACAGTTATCGGGTGAATAACAATTGCCACCGTTGAGACAAGGTATCTTACAATCGGGATAGCATGCAATTGGTTTTCCACCCATTTCAATCCATCTATCGTTGACGCATTTTATAATCAAAGTTCCATCAATTTTATATCCATCATCACACATTAACTTTCCATAAGTATTATAACTGAAACAAATAGATGATAATTAGCATTATTATTATGAAAATGTATTTACTTAAGGAAATTGGGCATGTATCACTAGCCATTCCATGCTGGACCATCGGGGCTAAATAATGGATACTTAATTACTTCGACAACAAGCTAGATAGCCTTGTCATATCACAGAAGGTAGTACAGATCAGAATTATATGCTTGGGACTAGTAATCCCAATCCTGTAGCCTCTAGAGTGAACACCGAGGGGTGAAAACAACCTCTGGTTGCAATGTCGGGCTTCAACCAAACTTTGATTTCTCTATCAAATCCATACCATCTTGGAACATCACCCATGGTTTATTGTCGAAGCTAAACAATATTGTGTTTGCTTAATACTTTGGTAAGTTGATATGACAAAAATGACATTTGAATCTGGGATGATGAATGTGCTTCCACATAGACACAGGTCCATTGGAAGCTAGATTATAACATTTACAAGAAATACTAGAAAATAATTTAAATGGACGTATTTATATATTAGTACAACTAATAGCTGAGAAGCCTAATCTCATCTCATCAATTTCATCAGAACCAGCATCAGTTTTGCCCTTTTAAAAATGAATTCTACCTCTGTAAGAGAAGTCAGAGGTAAACAGGAATTGAAAATGGATGCTGTATCTCAAATCTTGTTCAGCCTAATCCCAGAAGAAAAAAATAATTTTATCTGAATACCTGCATTAAATAGGGATTTGTTTTGTTTTGGTTTGTTTTGGTTTGTTAATCAACAGCGGGGTTTGATTATGTATCATATCAATAGATTTAATATATATTACTTATAAAAATAAAACACACCAAAACAATATTGTACTTACTTATTTATAACTCGGCCATTAGGAATGACATGCTCAACACAACCTTGCAACGGTGCCGTTGTGCTGGTTGTAGTCGTATTTTTTTCATCACCTTTTGTAGTCGTTTCAATAACTGCAACAAAATTATTTTTTTTTTATGTTTTTAATTAAAAATAAAATTTTGATTCCGTTAAATAACAAGTATATAAAATATCTATTTTTCTAAAAATTTACAATTTTTAGAAAAAAATTCTAAATCACGTTCACTAATTCGATTGACATTAAAATAAATTCACCTTCGCAACTTTCCCCGAAGTGACCGGCAGGACACCAGCATTGTCCGGGTGCCATACAAACGCCTCCGTTCTGACACCCAACAGTGCCGCAGAACGGGACGCATTTGATCTCCTCCCCGTCAACGGAAGTCCATATTCCGTTGTCGCAGATGATTTTGTAGCGACTTGCCTGTGAGTAGCCATCATGGCACTCCAGGTGTCCGTTGACGTTGTCTCTGCAATTAAATTATTTTTATTTTCGAGTTTATGAAAAAAATATTCAGTTTTCCAATATTCACACAAAACACCAACTTTTTTCTCAATAATTCTTGTTATTAGACAGTTTATACATCGCTTACCAGCATTTCCATAATTTAAATTTGCGTTTCATCATTTAAAGTTAATGTTATGGAAAACAATTAAAAAATAAATATTGAGATACATTGAAGTTTTTCCATACAATTATTATTACTAAGCTAGGAAATTTTCAAATATAATCAGAATTTAAATTAATTCAAAACAATCTAATACACCAATCATATATGATTGAATAATGTTGGCAATCTAATACACCAATCATATATGATTGAATAAGGTTGGTAATCTAATACACCAATCATATATGATTGAATAAAGTTGGCAATCTAATACACAAATCATATATGATTTAATAACTTTGGCAATCTAATACACCAATCATATATGGTTGAATAAAGTTGGCATGAGTATCTTTTTTTGAATCCTTACCTTGTTTTAATGATTCCGAAGAATATTTTTTTTTCTGTACATGTAGGTTTGTGTGTTGCTGTTATTATATCTATAAAAATATTTAAAAGAAAAACTTTAATTGAACATTTTATATATTTTTTGCGTATTAAGATTAAGTCACGCATAAATTTCATTACAGCTAGTGTACAATGTTTAAATATGTTCTTAAAAGTATTCCAAGTAGAACCACAATTTTACTAGCAACTGTTACCATATTTTCATTATTTCACACAAACAAAAAATAATAAAATTCCAACAACTTCACAATTTAATTATTTCAAAACAATCTTACTTTCACAATTTTTTCCGGTGAAATCAATCCCACAAAGGCAGTTGTTGGGTGCCATGCAATAACCTCCGTGAAGACACCCTTTGGTGCCACAATACGGAACACATTCGATCTTCCTTCCCACGAGAGAAACCCACTTCCCATTCACGCATATTGCCCCGGTCGAAGGTTTTGGTCGGTAGCCATCGATACATCGAACAGTTCCGTGTTCGTTAAAACTGAAATCAATTGTGTGGAATAAACAGAAATACTGCGCGTTCGGTGTTAGATAGAATCTTTAATATTTTCAAGATGTTACGATACATCTTAAAAATTAGAGATATTGTCCACTTCCATTTTCCAAAATTTTTATTTATTAATTGATTATAACTATTAAGAATCACCAAGTTTTGTAATTCGAACCTTCTGGTCACCAACAAAATTAAACTTTAAATTATTTAAATGATGAGCTATAATAATTGTATTCTAATTTTTTAAACATTTTTATGCAACAGTTCTCTTGAAAAAAAAGCTTGCAAATACGTAAAAATAAATACCTGACATATATAGCCCCATAAGGTATAGTTTGTTTTTCACAAGTTGATGAAGGAGTTACTGGTTGTGGAACTGTCTCTGTAAATTATAAATTATCCGAAACATATAAAAACATTAAAGTATTTGTTCATTATCATTGTAGTGGGAATATAATTAAACCAATGTAATTCAATATCAATTCGTTTTTTATCAGCTGATCAGTACTAAATATCATCATATTTTAAAGTAATTTTGAGCATTTCATTCTTCTATTTTAAGATACCTAAGAAACTAAATAATGTCTTAGCAAATTTATTTATAGAACTGTTGGAATATTTGTTCATATACTGCATGTATACAATTAGTTATTAGAAATAGTTTCAAATAATTAACTTTTAATACTTCCAATTTATTAATCACCATTCATTCGTAGATTTATTTGTATTCAAATTAGAAAGTTGAATTTTTTATATGATAAATCAATACATTTTTTCTTTACGATCATTACCCATTACTAATATACATCCCCTTACCCTGAAATACATAAGCACTTGCTTCTTTCAGTCCCTCACTCTCCTGGATTTGATGAAGTAACCCACTTTACCAGTTCTTAAATATCCGAAAAGTTTTTACCTATACATTTGGGTCCATAGAAGCCGTATGGACATTGGCAAATGTTCGGAGCTGCACATAATCCTCCATTATAACAGCCATCGCCACAGTCGGGAATGCACTCGGGTTGGGCGCCGTTGGGGTACATCCACTCCTTCCAAAGGCAGAACACGAGGAAACAACTTTCGGGTTTGTACCCCGAGTGGCAGAATATTATTCCGATATTATTTTGGCTGAAACATAAAGAGTCTTATGTATAATTATTTAAAATATTGTTTACTTTTAATCGTGAGCATTTTAAATATTTGTTTTGTTGTCATGCTGGGTCAAGACTCCAAAATGTAAAAAAATATGATATTAAACAGGTTTGATTATTCGGTCATAAGTACAAAAGAAATGTAACACACCCAGGATATATTACGCCTTGATTTATTGGTTGTATCGAACATTTGGGTTTCGATGGATCGATAGTACCTGAAACCAACATGAAACATTTAATAAATTTTTCATTGGTGTGGCTTCGAACCCTATTTAATATAATAATATTTGGGGCTTTTATATAGCGGGTCTAATCGAACTTAACCGATCACTGTCCGCTTCACATATCAACCTTAATATTACTACCCACATCAAGTGATGTGTACCCTAAGGATATGCAGCTGACATATGGCGCGTCCTTAAGGCTGGAGTCAGCTTAGCGTATGAGATATTAAGGGAATACAGCCACGTTCAAATCCCAATGAAATAGCCATAGAGTGGACTCGAACCGGCGCAAGTGAGATTTGCTTATGCGGCATTAATCTCCAGGCAGCGTTCTTATCCACTAGGCTACCATCTATCACAAAATATTTATGACACATTTATGACACAAGATGCCAAGTACTGCAAGGGTGTCGTCAAATTATAATGTATATTCTTTCATTCATTCATTCTTCATAACATGATACGGTTTCCCTAATTCATACCCTCTAAGTGTACTTCAATTTTAAGGTAGTACTAATTGTCAGCTACATATTCTTGACATTTGACGTGATGGTAATAGTAAGGCTTAAATGAGTATTCAATGAATAATGCCAGTGGTATATACCAATTTAATTATTGTTATTAGTATTTTTGCAACAAAAAAGAATCTTCTACTGATTCAAGAGTACAATTTTTCTGATAAGAATAATTATTAAATGTTAAACAAAAAATATTACTTTCGCAATTTTTTCCCGTGAATTGGATGGGACAGAAGCATTTGTTGGGTGCCACACAAGTGCCATGGTTGAGGCATCCTGGGTGTGGACAGTCAGGGATGCATTTGACTTCCTTGCCATCCTGTGGCATCCAGATTCCGAAGTAACATTTCAACGTCATCATCGTGTTTGGTTTGTAGCCAGGGTCACAAATCAGCTTCCCTTGGGAGGAGGAGCTGAAAATAATATAAATGTATGTCAGATGAAATTTGACAGAATTTTTGGAACAACAGTAGCTAAGTTTCTCTCTTGTTAAAACTAAATAAGAACTGATCCAATGTAGAAGAACTGAATAAGAACCGAAGTACTGAGAGAGAGTACCAATATAAAAGTTTATGTTGGCAGAACTTCTTAATAATCACAGTAAAGTTTTTCTTTCAGTAAAATGACATTTTACTTTCTATATGATTTCAGTTGGTAAATATTATAAGTTTTGCATAATCTACCATTTCGAATCACGACTTTCTTTTTAACTTGCCACATTGCAGTGCAGTGCAGCACGTCAGCTCAATTGTATGGAAAGCTGTGCACAATAATGTTTTTTTTTCAAAAATCTTGTTATTTTTAACTTTAAGGTCATACTAAACAACAAATTTAGATACACTGACAATTACTATAACACCGATGTTAGAAAAGCTACACCTATAACTCTTAACTTTGTATTTAAATCGTTTAATATAAAGAATGTTTTTTTTTCATAGCTTTAAAACAGTTACTGAAATTAATTTAGTTCTGCTCTCGCCTATAGCAATATCTCCACCACAAGTTAAAATTTGTTAATGCAATATAGTTTTAACAAATTTAATTAATATTTAACAAAATAAATTAAAAATAATTCAAGGTTTTGATCGAAAAACTAAAATTTTATACAAACATCTTATCAATGATTCCAAAATTGATGATTCGCTTCTTACATAATCCGACAGGACTTAATGTTGTAGGAGTTACTCCTGTTGTATCTGAAAAATAAATTTTATTTTGTTTAACATAAATCTTGGACCTCTTTTTAATTGAGGAATCATTTTCGACGTGGAATTTAAAGGGTTTTTTTGTGAGATAAAACAACAAAGCGCAATAATAATACATTATTTCATGCTTCTAATTATATACAAGAAAATGAAAAAATAACTGTTAAGTATGACTGCTCCTAAAAATTTAAACTTAAGAACTTATAATTATAAATATAGCAATTATAGTCAAAACTATTATTAATTTAAACTAAAAATATGAATTATACTATCATACTCCACATGAAGAAACGCAAAAAATAGAAATATAAAACACTGAAAATAACCACTAATAAAACAATGGTTCGAACCAGACCAATTTTGGTGTTTGGTTGGAGCAAAAAAGTAATAAAATAACCTAAACATCGCTCTCCGGTAAACCCAGGAGAACATCTGCAAATATTCGGCGCATGGCAAACTCCGCCGTTGAAGCATCCTCCACAGCAGTGAGGAAGACACTTGGGCTTAGTGCCGTCCGGATAAATCCATTCGGCGTTGATGCAGAAGGTCATCCATTCACCCTCGGGTTTGTATCCGTCGTTGCAAGAAACCAATCCGATGCTGTCGTGGCTTAAATAAACAAACAATCAAAAATTAATAACTATGAATAAATAATTACCATAAACAAATAACCATAATATACACAAACAAATAACTATAAATAAATAACCATAACAAACATAAACAAATAACTATAAATAAATAACCATAATAAACATAAACAAATAACTATAAATAAATAACCATAATAAACATAAACAACAATAAACTAATAACGATAAATTATATAAATAAACGAATAAATGAATAACCAGAAATGAATAAATGACTAATCAAAAAATAAACAAATGAATAACCATAAATTAATAAATAAATAACCACAAATAAATAAATGGATAGTCAAAAAATAAATAAATGAATAACCATAAATGAATAAATGAAAAACCAGAAACAAATAAATGAACAATCACAAACAAATAAATGAATAACCAGAATTAAATAAATGAATAACCAGAAATACTCATCGACATTCGACCAAATTGTTGAGTTAATAAAATATTAAATTTATTTTAAACTTGGACAATAAAATATTAGTTGATGGGGCATCAGCTCTTATAGATGTGCCAAATATTTTGAACACAGTACAGTAATTTTTAAAAAGTTAAAGAAATTTGTGAAATTGAAGGCTTCAGTTATTTAATGCTTGTAGATTAAATGTGAATACTAAAGCTGTAAAACAAACCCAGGTGTTATTGTTCCGTGAGAAATGTGCAAGGTTGTACATTCTTGAGGAGTTATTGTAGGAATTGTAACTGAAAAGAGAAACAAACTTCTGTTGGAAACTTAATTGGAATGTAAAGTTAAAGCATACATTTATGAATCTCAAAATCTAGAGACCTTTTCTTCAAGTTTCCATCTTCTTTTTCTATTAATCTGTTTTTTAGAATTCATTGATAGAATAGAACATAATTATAAACTATAGGCTATAAGTTGTAAGTACTATACTGGTAGGTTAGCAAAAAAATCTGGGCATAGCTGCCTGTTTTTTTCTGGCGCATGTTTATTATTTAAAATATAAATGTTATATTTGTGCTTCGCTTAATTGATTCGCCGATACGACTTATTTTCTTGACCAGCTCTTCCATAATTAAACGAATTCGAAAACTTACTTTCGCAGTTGCTACCCGTGTACTGCGCGGGACAAATGCATTTATTTGGCGCCAAACATGTTCCCAGGTTCAGGCATCCGATTTTTCCGCATTCAGGATTGCACCGGATGTCCTTTCCGTCCTTGGAGACCCAACGCCCGGCGGTGCAGGACAGGAAAGGATTTGTGTTGACGGAGTATCCGGTGTCGCAGATCAAGTTTCCTTGAGATGAAGTCCTGTGGAAGGGTTTGAACCAGCGATCAGTTGTTGAATTTATTAAAAAAAATTAGACAAAAACCTTTATAAAAAATTAAAAATTAAATTGTTCACAAATATGTGATTAAAAAAAAGTGCGATGCATAATTCTTTTGATAAAAATGATATAAAAAATGTTTAAAGGTTATGGATAAGGTTTGACGAATCTTTTTCAACATTCTTCAAATTATCAGTTTTATATCTTTCATATTTCTAATTAATTTCGTTTTTAAACTGTTTTGATTTTTAGATTTAAAGACCATTAAGGATCTTTGTCGAACCAGAAAGATATTAAACAGGGTTTTGTAAACAACTTTTTAAATTTAAGTTTTTTTTTGGCAAAAAACGCACATAAACTATCATTTTTCCAAAATAAATCTTATCATTATTAATTAGAAATTTATTAAATAGTTTTCATTTGATAAACATTGCCAGAACTATTCAAACAAAAGAACAATTTTTTTTTCAAATTTCAGTTTATTTTAAAACGGAGAAAATAATGGTTTCAAACAATTATTCCTGTTATTGTCAATTGAAATGATACAATAAATATTTCTCTAACTCTTAGAATATAATAAAAACTAGCAAAACTTGAAACACCGCCAAAGACTACCACGATGACGATGATGACAACAACAACAACAACAACGACAACAACACCGCCAGAAAATGCAACCATTAGCCTAAGACTTCTATAGTTATGAAATCTGTCATTATTATTGTCATCCATATTTGAAAAAACAGCAAAAATAATGACACACATTTTGTTGATTTTTCCAAATGGAATCTTTTCTGTTTCACATTGATAGGCTGGTGGTGGTGGTGGTGGTGGTGGTGGTGGTGGTGGTGGTGATGATGGTGGTGGTGGTGGTGATGGCGATGGTGGTCTAACGGAAGTGTTATATGAAGGCGTCGCTCCTATGGGAACTGTGAAAAACATGTCTCAATTAAATAATTAAATAAGTTATTAATAATTTTAAATTATTTACCAAAAATAAATGTCAAGAATAATTTATCAAAAAAATATATTTCAATAACTAAAAAAAAGCAAACCATAATTATCTACAAAAGTATGTGTAAATATGAATCAATTAAAAAACGATATATTAGGAACATTAGAAAATTATGATGAGGCTTACAAGTTTTATAATAATTTGTTGTATTTATCATACTGAATCATTAAATAATATATTTCTTGATCATTTTTTTTATATAACTTTTCTTATATAGTTGATTGAGTGAACAAAAAAGTGTGCATTGTTAAAAAAAAGTTAATCAATTTTGATTAACGTGAACATACAAGTTAGTCAATTTTGACTAGCATGAACATACAAGTTAGTCATGTGGTGTATGCGGAAAAAGTTCTTACTTTCGCAGTGTCTTCCAGTGAATTCGAGGGGACAAACACACATGTGCGGGCGGTGGCAAGACCCTTGGTTCAGACATCCTAGACGGCCACAATAAGGATTGCATTTCATCTCCTTGCCGTCCTGGGGAACCCATTCTCCGTGGTGGCAGAGTAGAACCGTCATTGTGCTGGGGACGTAGTTCGAGTCACAGACCAACTTGCCTTGCGATGATGATCTAAAATTAACACGTTAAGGAGTTTATGTTTAATTCAATTTATATATTTTTTATAAATTTTTAAGTAATTAAACATTTTGTATACATATATAAACATATAAATATTTTTACAAATATATCAATATTTTTTATAAATATATAAAAACATTATGTAATATATAAACATTTTATGTAAGATAAACATATTTTTTATAAATCTATAAAAACGTTATGTAACTTTATGTAATATATAAACATTTTATTTAACTATATGAAACAATTATACATGTATATAACTTTAAATAAATAATTAAGTATTTAATTATTTATTTAAGTAAGCTATCTGAAAACAGGAGAAAACTTATTCAAAACTCATTCGAATGTAGTAAATGGAAAAACTATACAGTTTAGTAGTCCGTCGTTGTCGTTAACTTTCCTTATCATTGAATTTAGAGTCCATAAATTTTAATTTTAAACAACAATCACATCTGATTTTATTTTTTTAAATTTAGTTTACAATGTAAAGTCATTAAGGGTTTCTCATCAAAATAAATAGATGATTTTTTTTTATTTTTATTTTTAGAACAATAAAGTAAAAAATATCAATTCTAAACCAATGTTCATCTAAAATTTATATTGTTGTAGCTACTTTTGACGTAATGAAAATTTTTCATACAAGTTTCAAAATATACTTTAACCAATTGTTTATTGTTTTTATTTTAGAGCAATTTTATAAATAAATACAATGAAGACTCATTTTAAGCAACTTTTACCAATTTTTTTTAAAAAAAAACAATGCTGTAGCAGCTTTGAACCTAAAGTGTGTACGTTGGCCATAATTGCATATAACCAATCTGAAAATAAAGCGAACCAGCCTCTTTGTTTTTTATGTTTTTGTATATTTAATGTGTTTAAATAAACGATGGCTTACAAATGTCATTATTCTTCCAAGAGATGAAAGTTGTTATTTTTTTGTTTTTTATATTTTTTATTAATAATAGTTATAGATGATGGTGTCATATTTTTATTTTTTTAAGCAATTCATATCATTTTTTACTATGGCTTGTAAATCAACTTATTGATAAGAGTTGAATTTATATAAAAAAATAAGTATAAAAAGAAAATGGGAATAACAAAAAAAATGCTCCTATAAATAACGAAACAAAGAAAACGGAAAACAAAACAAGGTTGGCAGCATTATCGTGAACATCTTTTCTTCAAAGTTACTTCATAAGCCACACATTTACTTACATTACTTCAATCTGCCCAAATGGAACAGGTTTTGGTTGACATCGACCAACCGGTTCGGTTGTTGCCTGAGGTCCTACTGTCGTCGTTCCCTCGGTTGGGCGAGTTGACGTTTGTGTCACGTCTGTAAAAAATAATTCTTTGATATTTCAACTGAATGAAAATACAAACACAAAAAAGATTGTAGTCCTAGTAAAAACAGTAATAATGAAAGTAAAAGTGAAAAAAAAACCTTACTAATCAATATAAATTATAATACAAAAATGAATTTCAAGCAGTGTATATTATTAGGAATAAAACTTAACCAAAGTTGTGTCAATATAACAAAAAAAAAGAACTATAAAATTTAAATAGTGTAATTTTGTCACATTCATTACAACAATTTGCTTTAGCAAAACATTATCACAAAACATCTGTTTAAATAAAAATATAATATCTAAGCGCAGATGAGTATTCATTGCATAATGTCGGT
>JARUHE010159847.1:6007-23244 GCA_031471125.1 Archaeomysis grebnitzkii | reverse complement strand
TTATAATATTTTATGGAATAGTGAATGATACGTCATAATACTATTCCCTATTAGAAAGCTGATCGTCACGTAATTATAAGCAGAATGAACTTAGTGTTTATCAAATTTAAATCATTTAACAGTCATCATTACCGTAAAAAATATTCTACATTCTACAACTTGAATTTTCTTTCAATGGCTAGATAGTCTTATTAATATTTCACCAATTTGGTGGCACTGACATACAAAAAAAGGACAATTATAAATCAAAATATAATACAAACTAACAACATTAAACATATTTAACGAAGCACCCTTTACAAGAGGACTGCAATGAATAATTGGAAGCTCATAACAACAATCCTATATTATGGTAAACCCAATTTATGAATCATTAAGATTTTATTTGTTGACCTTAGCTTAAAAATCAACTATGAAAAAAGCCTAACCTTTTTATAGTTCGAATTAAAGTAGCTTGTCTAACATTGTTGGTAAGTCTGAGAAAGTCAACTGGAATGTAAGAAGAAACGAACCAGAATTCCTACTTACAATTTCGCAATTCCAGCTTTTCGTACAGCAGAAGAAATAGCTTTGACAGCCGCTTGGATGCTAACCAAAAGTTGGGTAAGATCACCTGTTGCTTGAGGAATCTTTTTCTGTTCAGCCAGCACAAACCTTGTCAGGCTCATGCAATTGGTGTCTATGGCTGAAGACATGTTTTACAATTAAACAACAAGAGTTGATTCTAAATAAAATAAATCACAACAAACGTAACCACTACTTTGCAGCCAACTGTGCTGTTGAGTAGTTATAAAACAAGTGAAAGAATTACTCAAAATTACCACAATATAGATACGTGTCCATAAATGCCAGATTTTCTATAAACTTTATATTAAATATAGTTAAAAGTTGATGGTCAAAAGAGTTTGGCACCATGGCATTACATATTATATAACTTTTAATAACAATTTTATCGTTATCATTTATTGAAAATATAGTTTTCAGGAAAAGAAAACTTTCATTACAAAAATATGTGCACTTGTTATTTTTTAAATAGTTACATACATAAGCTAACTGTGCATGGCAACTTCCAATGTACAAAGTATTTGTTTTAATAAAAACTTTTTAAACTATTAAAACTGTTTATTCAAATATGAAATCGATCAAACAACATTATCACATAGGGTAATATACAACAGTGTATATGTATAAAGAGACTTACATGTATACATACACACATGGACGTAGACAGGCACAAACACACATACAGCGAACACATGTACATAGTAACGCACACATTACAGTCAAGTATGCACATGTATACATATTGTATATGTGTGTGTGCGTGTACATGTATGTGCATGTGTGCTTGCTGCATAAGTAGTTGTGATCACGTATGGAACGTGAGTATGTATGTGCGTGATTTTATGTATGTATGGATGGTATGTGATGTGTCGGTATGTATATGTGTACGCAAATATGTGTGATAATGTACGTTTGTGTGTGAGTGTTTATGTATTAAGCCCATGCTGAAAGAATATGAATGTGCGTGAAATGTACGAGTATCTATGTGCGTATATACTAAAGATTATGTGTGTGTGTGACAAGCTTAATACGAACGTTCGTCATAAGGTACAAACGTGACACGCTCAGAACCTAATACGAACTCTCATATTTGATAGGGTGTTTGAGGTTCGCAACGTTCGCTTGAAGTAGGTGTGTGTATGTGTGTATTGTATGTCTGTGTGTGATTAGTAAGTATGTGTGATTCCTGAGTGCATATGTGATTCTTGAGTATGTGTGTGACTCTTGAGTGTGTATGCAATTCGTGTGTATATGCGGATGTGTATGGGTGAGAGATGTTGGCCGAATGGATGCGAATGCCACCTGGAGATTAAAGCTGCATAAGCAAATCTTAAAGGCGTTGGTTCGAATCCGCTCTCAGGCTATTTCATTGAGAATTTGAACGTGGCTATTATCTCTTGAAATATCATGTGCTAAGCTTACTCCGGCTTCAGGGAGGCGCCATATATCGGCTGCATATCCTTAGGGAAGACATCATCTGATGTTGGTGATGATGATGAAAATGACAAACGCTTTGTGAGCTGATACAGATAAAAACGCTCTATAAAATGTATGCATTATTATTCGTGAATGTGGGTTTCGTGAGGATGTGTTTCTAAGTGTATGTGGGTAGTTTATGTGTTTGCGTAAATGTGGTTGATTCGTTAGTTGGTGAGCGTATGAGTGTTTGATTCATGAGTGTGTGTTTTTAGTTAGAATCTGAGTATTTGATAAGTGAGTGTGTGATTCTTGTGTGTTTGATTCGTTAGTGTGTGAGGGCTTCAATCAGGAGGGCGTGATTCATTAATGTGTGAGTGTTTAATTCGTGAGTTAGTGTATGTGTGATGCATGCGTATGTGCAAAGTTTGATTTGAGAATATGTGATTCCTGTATGTGATCCGTTAATTTATTAGTGTGTAAGTGTTTGAATAGTGTGTGTATATGATTTTTGAGTGTAGGATTCGTGAGTATGTGATTAATGTGGGTTTGTTCCGTCAGTCAGTGTGTATGTTTGTGATGTGTGAATTTGTGAGTGTGAGTCGTTACAGTGTTTGTAATTTGTGTATGTGTGTTTATGTCTGTATCTTTGATATGTGTGTGTGAAAAGTATGTCCCTTTTCGCAAAGATCTTGGGGACGATTTTTGAAGGTGAAAAATATCTTCGGCAGTCTTGGCAAATATATTCAGCCATTCAAGTGTATATATCTAGAAGATTAAATCTTCCCCGACAGAAGAGATGTGAAGTTTTATCACTAAAATGTTGCATCCGTGAAATGTGCAAAACTGACAAAAATGTATAAATTTGTTAACTTAATCTTTTTTATTAAATTTATTTTTATTTTTAAAATTAGGATCCGACAACGGAAACCTATTTCAAATGACCTACCGTCGACGGCGACGGTTTTCAAATGGCGGCGACAGAGACGATTCTTACACATTATAGGCTGGCGACGGAGACGATCGAGACTGGCTTTAATAATCTTGGCGACAGTTTGTACATACTTTTCACACCGATGTGTGTGCGTGTGTATGTGGTTTTGTTATGGTAAAAAATATAAGATTGCCATATAATTAAAAAACTTAGATTCATCCATGGCTGCGAAAATACCCAAGATTTAGTAATGGATTATAATTCAAAATATGAGAATAACAAACGTGCCATAAACTATTAAACACAATTCTTAATTTCAGGTCAAATATTATTTGGTTAAAACTAAATTTAAAAATGCAGTTTATCGAAATCTTACAGACAAGCGATTCCGGCTTTCCTAACGGCGTTCGAAATGCATTTTACGGCCGTTTGGACGGCGACCATCAGTTGTGAAAGCTCCCCCGTGGCGAGAGGATGTTTGCGCTGCTCCTGCAGGATGAACCTGGACAGCGTCATGCAGTTCGTGTCCACTGGAGAAGCCATTTTTATTTTCTTTACTGCTGGAATGAGGGAATGTTAATTATTATTTTCACATGGTCAGAGTTATCATAAACACAATACAAAAAAAACTTTAATTTATTTTACATATCGCCCATACTCATAGAACATGAAAAATAATTGAAAACAAATTCTGATTATTAAAATGTAATTCATTTTGGATTCATAAAACTCTTGAGCAACTAAAAAAGACGTTTCAACTCTTTCAGTGACGATGATAGCAAAATACTTTTCTCGGTGGTTTCTTCAAAATGATTCGATGATGTTAACCCTATAACGTCAGATGTAAGGAAATCTTTACAATCAATAATGACTATTTTAGTAAAAATAAAAGATATGATGATTGTGGAGGCAATCTATGTTTTCATATGCTGAACAATCGAGGCGCTATTTTCTTTGAAGATTTTTCACTATTTTAGAATGGGAAATTGAACCATAGCTTAATCAACTCATCATGCCTGGGGGATGAACCCTCTACGAAGAAAACAGAAGGGCAGAGTTTCTTCCAAGACATCTCTTTTGAAACCCTCACACAGCCATCAAACGTTTTGGGTTGGGGCCAATCAGTGGAATCACACACTTCTTTTGGCCGCCTCTATACGTGGACTCATCATGTCAGGGTGATGAAAAATATTTTTTCATTTTAAAGAGGACGTTTGTTTTTGACCGGTTTCGATCGTTTTAAAGCTTTTATTGCAGAAAAAGGCCACTTTGAGCTAATTTTTTGGTTGAAAGAGGACGAAAAAAAATTTTGAAGGACAAAAAATCTTGATTTTCATCACCCTGCTCCCAAAGCCAAAATTTAGAAAATAGCACCCTACTTCCTACTCCTAATTATTGTCCTTTTATGTGATTTTGGAATTCATTAAAATTTTATAGGCAATCGACATTTATAATTGAAGTAAAACAATCATTTTTGTTGTGAATAACGATTTATGGAGACTAATATTTTTAATTTTAAATCTTTCCAAATATTTTGAGGTTTACGGACATCCTCTTCGGTAGAAAACGTTTTGATCAAAACAATCCTATTTAATTTAAATTTATGTGGGCTTAAGTTCGAGAAAAAAACCCAAGTTTATTTTTTTTTATAATTGACAAAAGCTTTTAAATTAATAATTTATATTTCAACTTCCTCAAAATCAAAGCAAACATTGGGTGATCATTTATTAACATACAAAGGTACTTTAATACTCGTCAATTCTCGACCACTCCCAGTTACACATCGAAGTGTTCATATTGTAGAGTTGATTGAAATAGTCTCCCTTGCCAACCATTTATATTGCTTTATAAATAGCATTATGGCGGACTTGATAATCTGATTATTATTTGGTGAGAAAGTTATCAAATCACTTAAAAGATTACTATATAAATTTATATATCAATGATGACTGCATTACCAAGTTTAATTCCATTCTATTATTTTACTTTATCAGGATTTATTATAGTATGGTCAAGTCAATCACATACATCATTAAAATTACCGTATAAAGTTTTAATTTAGGCTTATAGTTGTAGAGAGTTAAGTTACATTGTTCATAAACATCTAACCTGACAATTGAGGTCTCCTTGTAAATAATTTTATATTAGTTTTATTTATTATTTGTGTTTATTTATGATGCTGAAGCAGCTTCTGAATTAAATGTTTTGTATTATGACTGAAATTAAATCATCGTTCCCATATTTGACTAAGAAGCTAAAAATATGCTGTTGTCAAATGTCAAAGCTAGATATGGTAAGATATTCATATGAGTCAAGTTTTTATTTTAATCTATACCAGATTTTTAATGGCATTGATATAGATATGGATGAACAATAACACAAGTAAGCTAAGTTCTGTTATTTGAATGTGGGTTACCTCACTTGTGCTATTGTCAATCCATATATAATTGACAATAGCACAAGTGAGGTGAGTTCTATGTTATTTCAATGTGAACTACCTCACTTGTACTATTGTAAATCCATATATAGTGTTAATTATCTTAACAAAAATATTTTTCTAATAAAAAATGTTTGATCAGTTACTCGAGTTTGACATTATTACATAATTAATTTCTAAGAAACATTCAATTTGTATTCTGTTATTTGTTTAAGCTGAATGGTATTATGTTGGCAACTTGGCATCTCTAAGCAAGTGCCAAAAAGATTCATTTAGATTAGTATGAATGCCAAGGCACCAATTCAGATTCTTTAGAATGAATTCAAAAAATCTTTCTCGTTTCAAACTCAATTTGACGAACGATTCTTGTTACCATCCCAATATCTTTCATCTTTATCTGTATGAAATAAGCACAATTGTTTATCTCTTCAATGAATTTTTACATCAACAATGATGTCATTGTAAAATTTAATCTTCAAATAGAAAAACATTCTCCTTGTACCTATTGTTATGATAAACATCAGTGTATTGATATTACATTTGCTGCATGCTCCATTGGAATTACTATTGTGGTATATTTTCCACTTGCTCCATTGGAATTATTGTTGGAGTAGAGAATGTGGAAGCCTAAAGTATTGGCCTGCCTGAACAGTTCATAAGACCATGACTTAATTCCACCTCTTTAATATATTTCTAACAAATAGTTGTTAAATTTCAAAAAGTTTAAGTCAATGTTATTTAAAAGAAAAAAATATATTTGATCACAAAATTTACATTGATAAGAATTAGGGGCTAAGGAAAGTTTACTTTAGATCTATTAATCAAATCTGGCAACTTTAACAAGAAAGTACTGTTAGGTTAGGTTGGGTTAGGTAAGGTACTATTTCACAAAACAAGTGAAATATTAATATCTTACATGTTGAGTATTTTCAGTACCTTTTTAACTGAATCTAAACTAGGTTTTTGCCGAATTAGTTTTATTGTTTAAAAAGTATACCTTTAATTCTATGGTGGAAGAAATGCAAGTCATGATGTAAAAATTAAAGTCTATGGAATGTTACAATCATGTTTGGACATGCCTTGAAATGTATGGACATGCTTCTCAATGTTTCATGGTTTCAGAACTTTATTATTTAGACTAAATTATTTGTTTATCATCATCAATATATGAAGTTGAGTGTTTGTATTTACATCAATCAGTACATTAAGAGGGTCTTCAGTAATTTTTGGAGAACATTTTTCACTCACAATCTTGTGCTAATGTTTTAACAATTTCAGAAATAAGGATAACATTTATTGAAACTAGCCCTACTGCACTTGTTTCTAAATGTATTTACACTAATATTAATGTCCAGTTTAAAAAAAATTCCACTTTTATTCATCATTAAAAACGAAATAGATAACTTGAAAATTTTAAATCTGTAGAACTTCTAACATAATATAATTTTCGGAGAACAAAAATTTTGTCCCCGGTTGATGCACTGGTTTACATTGGTTACAAAAGTATTCTTCTAACTGAACAATACAGAACAATGAATTATTTTTATTTATCTATGATTGAAAATCAAACTTCAATAAGCTACCATTAATGGTTCAATTAATTTTAAGATTTATTGTTGATAACATCAACATTCTAATTTGTCACTTATACTGTCACGCTGCTAACTTAACGAATGTAATGTGTAACCGGCATCCTGATAACCCGAATGTCAGGACTTGCTCAACCTAAATTATTTCTGATACAACATTAATGAACCCATTCATGCGGAAGGTCCGTTTGAACAAACAGCTGGAAGATATATTCTTAGAACAATCTTCATTACTATGAATGGGTTAACCCAACTTAAGTTTGAACCAATAACCATCAACTAACCAAACCTAACCATCTTCCAGGTGTGGCAGAGTGACGTGTGGCCGTGTAGTGTAGGCTGGTAATTAGGACCATGACGGACATCATGTGCGACCCATTTGAGAACCTGATGGCTCGCACTCCGCATATCCTGGTGGCGGGTTTACCCGAAT
This sequence comes from Archaeomysis grebnitzkii, assembly GCA_031471125.1. Taxonomy (NCBI): domain Eukaryota; kingdom Metazoa; phylum Arthropoda; class Malacostraca; order Mysida; family Mysidae; genus Archaeomysis; species Archaeomysis grebnitzkii. Next base: position 15,871 of record JARUHE010159847.1, on the reverse strand, counting down.
CCGCCGATCTTCACCAGCTGTTGGCAGAGTCCATGGCCCTCGAGCCTAAGTACCAGCCAGCCCTGGCACTTCCGCACACCACCAAGGTGAGTTTTTTGTGTTAGTTTTAATGTATGTTCAGTTTTAGGGTGTTATTTAAGGGTCGTTTTCAATGGAATTTGGTCCTTGTGGGGGAATATTTTCATACATTTAATGTATGTTAAGTTTTAGGGTATTATTTAAGGGTAGTTTTCAATGAAATTTGGTCCTTGTGGGGAAATATTTTTATACAATAAGAATTTTCAATGTCCTTTATAATGGAATTTAAACCTCGAAGCAATAAATTGTTGAGAATTAATAGGGCTAATGTTTGTTGTGGTGTAGGGAATTGTTACCCATAAAGATGAATTTGTTGGGAAATTTGAATTTTTTTTTTTTGGTATCAATGTACAGTTTTACCTTTATGCAGCTCATCTGCTTTTATCAAAATTGTTTTATTGTTTAGATCATGCAAAACAAATTTATTTGGTGTCAGGTAAAGGTTTGTTTACTCTAATTAAAGTGAAGTGTTATCTAACATGCGACATTACTAAAATGAAACAATTCACTTTGTTTGTTTTTGCTCCAAGAGAACAACATCAATGATGCCATTGCCAAGTTAATGATTTGATAACTGTACATTACCCAATGATATTTTGGCCAGGATTTTTATTTCAGCAAATGGCATTTAATCCAATGACCTATTATCTTTATTCATCTGTTTATTGTAGTAGTATTTGTGGACAGCTGATCTATTTAATTGTATGTACTGTCATAGTTTTTCAATTCAATAGCTTATGATTGGGTTATCTATAGATTTTCTAGGAAGATAATAGTTAATGTTGATAATTGAAAAACATTAAAATATTTTTTGCTATCATGAACTAGTTTTAAACAAATTCCTTTATGTTGGATATAACTCAAGATAAAAATTCTTATTCAACTGTTTTGTAAATTCTTTACAGAATACATGAATAGTTGGCACCGATATTCTTTTATCTTTCTTTGTTTGATATCTTAAATTTTTCATATAGAAGTGAAATAATATTACATTTCTCTTGGAAAAAATGAATTTGTTTTTCATTTGATAAAAAAAAATTGAAGCAAATTATTGGTATGCCATTCATAATTTATGAGATAGTGCATTCATTTTTCTTTTTAATTTGTAATTAATTCCCAATATATGCATTGACAATAGCATAAGTGAGGTAACCTGCATTCAAATAACAGAGCTTGCCTCACTTGTTCTATTGTTGATCCATATAATCTTTAGTGATCTAAACAATTTTTATAATGGATTGGTATGCTTTATTGGCTTTTGTATACACTTGTTGTACACAATAAATACTTTTTGTGCTAATAAACATTTTATTTGCAATTTATCTTCGGCCAATACTTTTTTCTAATGCTTGAATTTTTTTGCAGGACTGCAGTGAGATAAGCATGAGGATGCGTAATGGGTCGGCTCATGTGTTGCGATGTTTGAAGGTGTGGTACGACTTGTCCTCCGACACATTTTTCAACGCGGTCAACATCATGGACCGGTTCCTGACAAGAATGAGGGTAAATATACACTTTTATTTATATCAAAATAAAACAGTTTTATTTATATCACAAAATAAAATACTTATGATGAACATGAAGAATATACCAAAGGTTTTCACTCTTCTTTAGTGTTAATGCATTTAATCAATGTTCTTTGAAGTTTTGTTTTCTTGTAGGATACAATTAATTGATTAATGAATTAAGACTAGGGAGAACTTGAAGGAAAATCTTATGAGCTATTTAGAATTTGATACCAATAAAAAGTAAGAGATGTTAAACCAACATTTGTATAAAATAGTGAAACTGCGGAACTGTTGAAAAATGTTTGTTGTAATATATAGATGCCATTTATAGTATTATTAATGTTATTTATAAAGTATAAAAAGTTAAAAACTATATTCCATGCTTGGTTTGTATATGAGGGGGAACTCGTACACCCACTTTTCTAGCCTAAAGCTAGCCATAATGAACCTAAGCATTAATACATTCAAAGAATGTTCAAACAAAATAATGATCTATATTTATTTCATGAGACTGTCCATTTAATTGTTTTAATTTGAGAAGTTTAATATCATTGAAGTATTCCAATTAAAGCTGTGACAATTTATCATAAATTCTAAATTCATGGAAACATGTGTATAGCTTGTAAATAACAAACACGGCCGACCCTAATTCTAGCTTTTCTTTGCAGGCACAGCCAAAACACCTGTCTTGTATAGCTGTGAGTGCCTTCCACCTGTCTTGTCAATACACGCCCAGCTACAACCTGATGTCTGGCATGAGTCAGGTGATCCCCGATTCGCGGGACCTGACCACCATTTCCCAGAGCAAGTGTAGCCCCGGTGACGTCGCCCGCATGGAACGCATCATCAGCGATAAGTTGGCGGTGGACCTGCGGACACAGGCGCCCGTTACTCCCCTCACCTATTTGCGTCTCTTGCACGCCGCACACGCCCACCTGGCCACCGAACATCTAGCCCCGCCCACCATCGGGACTCCGGCGCTCACCACCCTTACCCACAAACTGGAGATTGTTGCCTGCGATGCCGCCGCCACTGTCTACCGCCCTTGTGAGCTGTCTCTGGCGCTTTTCTCCCTCGAGCTGCAGAGTGATGTCAACAATGCCGGTGTGCACGAGTCGGTTCTGCAAGTGTTCCACGACCTCTGCAAGATCTCTTGGGATTCGTTCGCCGAGTGCCGCAAGGTGGTCGGGGAACTGATGGACCAATACGAGAACCAGAGACACTCCCCACACCGCCAACGCCTCGTGTGGAAGCTGAGCAACAGGACCCTGCGCCAGCTGCGACCCACGGACAAGTTCACCGCCAAGCTTCCCACGATTGATGAACAGCTTCCTCCAACCCATCCATTCAGCCGGCCAAGGTTAGTTAGTTTTCCATGTCTTAGATCTGCCCTATAAATGTAAATTAGAACATTCTTTGTGTGGGGTTTCACTTTTCTTATGCCCCGGTAGAACCAATTTTGGCAAAACTTTACACCTGGTTTGGAATTGTTGTCTTTGATATAATTTATTGCATTCATGCAAAAATGTATTTGCAATGAAAAAAATTGGCTCCAGCTTGATGTAAAGTTTTGCCAAAGCTTGTATTCACACTTGACTAATAATAAATCATCAATACATATTCCTTTTTAGACATATAATATTCATGTAAATATTTTTCTGCGGTGTACAGGTTCTTTATGAATGAAATCTGAGTGCATTCCACATATTCTCTCCCTCTATCTCTCTCTGCACATGCTGATTATTTTCTTTACGTAGTGTTGGTAAACATTTTTATTTTTTTTAACCTTTCTTTGCTAACTGATTGTTTTGTAACATAGTTGTATTCAAGTATTGCTTGCCTAAAATTGTAATTGATTTTTTTTCTCATTAAACCCGATGCCTTGAATAGAGGGTTCCACAAATAGCCTTCATTTACAATACTTTCATTGTAAGACATATTTAGATCAGCAATAGCACAAGTGAGGCAACCCACATTCATATAACATAGAACTTGCCTCACTTGTGCCATTGTCAATCAATTTTTTAGAACTAACGAATCCTGGAATAATGTAGACATGAAATAATTTTAAACCTTGCTGTCAATTTCAATGTTTTCTAAATCGAAACTTTTCCTCCAGATGCGACCGCGATTCCTCCGACATGTACACATCGTCCGAAGAGGAAATGGACTACGACTACGATCAGGAGTTCCCACCGTTACCCTCGCCGACCATTCCCCTCAGGTCACCCCTCAAGTCCGCCATACAGTCGCCCCACAAGAAGCAGCAGTCGACGTTTCCCTACCCGAGAAACACCCGCAAGTACGCACACGGTCGCAACGCCTAGACTACCCGCAATCCCAGGAGGAATGTTCGGTCGAAGAGGACAAATGTTCGCCAATATTTTCGTGTCGATCGTTCCAAAATGTTTTTCGGAAGAGACATCCATAGGACGTTGGGTGAAGATTTCTACGTTTTAAGGTGTTAGTCGTAAGGCGTTTCGTTCTACATTTCCCTCGGCACAAATGCTTACATCCACCAAAAGTTCCAGGGCGTTGCTTTAACTGCCGTTCTATTGATTACTCCATTAGAATTATTGGAAGACACCGTTGACGGCAGCTGAAGCAACGCCCTGACCGAAACATTTGCACAAAAATGTTTGTTCTGTCCGGTGATTTTTTCGTCGTAATGAATCGTTTGATTTCTTTTGCCGTCTGGTCAACCGGCATCAAATAATTCTGATGGGGAAATTTTTCATTGTGTAAAATATTTTTCTTTTTCATTACCGATCTAAAAACATAATACCACATGCCAGTATTTTTTTTTACTTTGCTTTCCTGGATGAACAAAATGGTTATAGATTCCGACACATTGAAAGCTATGTTCAGGGTCCTTGAAATATTTAATCAGCTGTAATGCTTTATATATTTTTTTTTAACACTTAAATTGTCATTTAAAAATGGTGTGTGCATGTTATGGTTAGGTTTTCTTTTTTGCTTCTGTTTATTTTGATTACCTACACAAAATATGGAAATTTAAAAAAAAATTAATCCCTAAGAATGGTCCGTCGTACTTTCAAATCGTTTGGCAAACTTTTTTATACTTTTCAAAACAATCATTCGGAAAAATTGTCCCCAAACGATTTAGAAGTGCGGCCTGGTTTTGCCTCTTGTCTTTCTAATTGTATCTAGAGTTAGTTTTGTTTTACTTCTTAAGTTTATTAATTTTGTTGATAGTATTGTAGCTTTATTTAACTTCATGAAAAGTACAAAAAAAATCATAAAATTTCACAAAGCTCACTATTTATTATTTGTAAAAAGTAAGATTATATTATTAATTGCAAAATATCTTTCAAACTCTTTGTAGTTAAGTGTACGATTTTGATTCTTTTTCTCCGTGTGTAGATGTCTGCCATCCATTCTAGACCCAGTACAGATGCAGATAGCAATCTCTGTTCTAGATTTGTATGTTACCTTAATGCTTTGTATAGAAAAGTAGCTTCGAGCGTTACTCCCTCGAGACCAACCTAATCGATGTTGAAGCGGACGAAAAAGAGATTTCGACCATATTAACTTTTTGAAGATGTTTAGTCTGCATTAATATTTTTGTTGGTATTATCGGCCCATTAATTCGATAATCCCTAGTCAATGTAATATAGTGCCCATATATTATATAGGCCAGTCAACACTGTTAAGTTGCCTGTACATACGATGGAAAGCACTAAAAACCTCTTTTAATGTTTAAATTAGGGTAATCTATCTTTTTTTAAAAAAAATTTATTGTATATTTACAAGACGAGTTTGTCTGGACTTGAACCTAGCACCGAATTTGCAAAGAGTACCTTTTTCAAATGTAATTCACACACAATTTCTATTTTTTTTAGCCATTGGTATATCCTTATTTTTATAAAGTATTTATAAAATTAAAAAATTGTTTCGCAACATTATAGCGAAAACTTTTATTTATTCACCAACGCCCGTCCAACACCCGCACGTTTAGGCTGTCCGTTTGTCTGCGATGGACACCTTTGAGTAGGCGATGAATTGCGGCTTATAGACAGAAAACTGCGGTGGGACGCGGCACCCTGTGAACAATCGAGCTTGGTCACGACTAGGCACATATCACTCACGTAATATACAAACTTTGTCGTTCAAAATATTCCAAAGATGAACAACACAAGCTACGGACCCTTCGAATATCTCGAGTTGGTACCGTTGATTGTTTTTTGGCACTTGCCCTGCAATGGTCGAGATTACCGTCTTATAACGATATTATTTTTCTCCCGTCTTTTGACGACTATGCAAAGTTTGTATTTATGTAAGATTTATTTTACCTCAAAGTCTTTCCTTGGTCGGTTTATTTTAGGGGTAATCTATAAAACTGGGCCAATAACTAATTATTTAAAGTCATTTTTTAGTTTGTGATAAAATATATTGTGAAATGACTGATCGTGTTTGAGTAGAAAGAGTTATATTATTATTAATGTATTTTGTAAATAGAAATCTAATTCTACATTTAAGATCATTTGTCACTTGTAAAATAATATCATTTTTCCCCATTCTTCATTTATTAAGTATTAAAATTAGTCATTTATAGTGTACGACCTTTTTTAGTTTCATCCTTGAAACCTAAAATTCAATATTTGTGCAATGAAATAATTCAACATGAATATAGATTTATTTTTAGAATTATATGTTGTTTATTATTATTATTATATTTGTATTTTATATAGAATAAACTTAGCACAAAACAGAAATTTATGTTTTCTATGAATTTCATTAATTGAGATACTTAACAAAAGCTTATTAATGTTTAATAATAATACAGATTTGAATGTTATCTTTAGGCTTTTAAGATGACCTCGTAAATTACGGGATGCGTTTCTATATCTTGCGTATTTTGCCGAATAGGCTTTGAAATCTAGACTTTTGTGAGTTCAGAATGGATATAAATCCAATTGTGTGTATCTTTCATATTGTATATATTTCTAGGATCATCTGTTAATGCTCTAGCCATGTTTGGGGCATTTATTAAAATGTAAAACCCAAAGAGAAAGTTTGTGTAGTTTCATATATTGTAAACCTCACTAAAAAAAATGTCTCTTTTGACCCATCACAAAATACAAAAATAAAAATATTTTTTTAAAAAGTTTTTCCATTTCCTCAAAATTTAAAATACCTTCAAATATGAAACATTGTTTGTAAATCTTGTAGCAATGCCTGATAATACAAGCATATCATTAATGATCCAACCCAGCATTTAAAACAACTTGGTGAATTTTATTTTGGTTCTTTTCAACACCAATATTATCTAAATTTAAGACCATTTAAGTATTCTTAAAAAGCTTGAATAGTATAACACAATTCCTCAATTATAAAACAATTAAATTGCAATTGTAAACTGTTTACATTTGTTAAATTTTCTGGTGAAGTGTTAAAAAGATAAGAACTGATGAATAAAAAGTAATCCTAAATCCACGGATCAAGTACTACTTAAGGGTTGATGTATGCTGGGGCCCGGCCATTCCCACCCTAACAAGATCTGGTGCTGTATACCTTATGGGTGTAGCACCAGGCTATAGCCCACATTCTAATCAATCGACCATAATATGACCTGTCTAATAGTAGTTTCAATTTGCTGCATCTGACATCGGGGCTTCTTAGAAATAATGGGATGACTTGTCAAAGTTGGACATTCTGGTCATTTCCACAGCAGGTTGATGAAACTTTTCCAATACTAAGATTTCTCACTTCACTTGATTAGAAAGGTCACCCAGTCTGATTATGATAATTAGTTTATATAGCTTTTGCATGTAATGTTTGTTTATTGGTTGGTTGATTAACCCTATAACGCCCATTGGGTCTTTTAAGTGACGTTTCAAAAAGCTTATTTTTAATGCAAACATTGTTGTGTGAAAGATCTTATGACATAAATAATTCGGGCGTTATAGGGTTAAGCTACTGAAATGAACTGAACCCTCTCTCCCCTAAATGTTGTATCAGTTGATACGAAAAGTGAGGGGGAGGAGTTCAGCCAAATTCAAATCACAGGTGACCGCATACAATTGTAAAAAAAGTAAAATTAATTCCATAATTTTCGAAAAAATTATTTTCATGTGGAAGATAAAAATTGTAAATTATGAAGGGATGTAATAATTAAAAAAATTTAAATGTTTTCTTTAAAAACTGAATAAAAAACTCATCTATCATTACAAGTATGGGCAAAAAAGACTCCCTTGCCCGTGCAGTGGCGAGATAAACATCAAATAATAAATATACAAAATTTGAAAATCCTCAATTTTTCTCATTATAGTTGTAATAATTTTTTTTAATGGAGTTTAAGGGCTGGATACTAGGCAAAACATTGTAATAATTAAAAGAAGGCGTTACGTAACAATGGACATATCAATAATATAAACATCATTGGAACAGAATAATATTTTATAAAATACATTTATTAAATTAAGGAATGTTTTACACGAGGAAGAATTACAGTCATTGGAAATTTCAAGGTTATCAATATTTCATATTCACAGTCTCATGGTGAAAATTCCTTAGAACTCGATTGTCATGGGATATCTGGATATGGCAAACTGTTAACGATGTGTCTTTATGACTAGCAACTTTTTATCTAAGAATTTTACTTTATCTAAATTGTAGACTTGCACACTGAATATACAATTGATATACCGTAGACCATTAAATTCCCACAATTGAAACTCAGTTATACAACGCAGCAAGATCTTGAAAATGTGTGAAAAATATGCTTTATGTATTTATAATAAACACACTCGCGAGTTTTTTTTAAATAAATCTTTACTAAATAATGTCGGTGTCATATGATATGTATTATTGACGAGTATGTCAGATGACATAGAAGTTACTTTATAAAGAGCTATTGATAAAACTCGCGGGTCTAATTATTCCTAATATTGAGCAGTTGTTTGTAAACATTTTTCCGTCATTTCAAGTACATAATGTTATAAGCATTCAATACATTCTAGGTTTGTTTAATTATTAAAACATTTCACAAGGTTAGAAGAAATTGAGTAATGAAATAACATTACCATTCTCATTAAGCTTAATGGATATTAATATCAAGTTTGTTTAACAAAATTGAATTATAGTTAATGTTTAGATTTATTTGAAAGTTAAGTCTATTATTTCTTTATCAGTTTATTGTGAATTCTTGAATCTTGAAAGATTTATACAAACGTATGTCATAATTTTCACCATTATTATGCTTGTGTTAGGATAATTGAAGTACAGTTAAGTTCTTTATTACCAAACAGTACTTTTTGTCCTGTTTTTATTGCGACACACAGCACTACATATCATGTGATGTCTGTTGTTAAGTTATTAATTATTAATGTATCTTTCCATCAATCTTTGAAAAGTGCAAATGAAAAATGTTTTTTTCTTTTAAAAAAATCAAAAAAATATTTTTTATGACACCACAAAATGAAAATAAAAATATTTTTCCGTTGTTGTCGTTGTGGTTGCTTCCACCAGTGGATTGAAGGTCAGAAGCAACACTTGTTCCTCAGAAGACCCAAGTTGTTCAAAGGTAGTCCAGACTCATTACTCCAAAATCCCATTTCCGCTCGCAAAAATATCCGTTCCAAAAGTTTTGTCTTTCTGTTTTTTTTATTTTAAAAATTCAATTGACGTAATTTTTTCTTTTTCCCCAACGCATATTAAAGTTTTTATTTTTTGTTAATAAAAAAATATAAGAGATAAAACAAGATTAATATATTTATAATTAAATAAAAATTATAATAACACTGTCCGTGTATTTCTTAAATAGCAGTGTGGTAAAAATTACCATATCTGTTTCCTTTTCATGGTTAATTTATAATAATTTTATTTTCAAATCTTTGAGAGTGTTAATTTATTTCACACTCAAATGTTGTTATTGTAAAAGAACTTAATTTCAAAATAAATAACGTTTTATAATTACTTTGATGAACTTTGGTAGCTCTTAAACTCTTTCAAACTTTTTTAAGTTGAAACTATTTGGCAGGCTGTAGCTTTAATTTTAATTACTAGTTCCTTCACAAGGACTAATCGTGGTACAATGGGAAAATGCTGTTCATGCCATTGCATGGTCGTATGTAAATAAGGGTGGCATATGGTATGTTGTTTGTGGTATTTGTGAAGCGATACCAAAAATCCTACCGTACAAAATTACTCTAAGACATAGGTTGAACAGAAGACCATAAAAGAGTTTTGTACGATACATTTTGGTATTGCTACCATGAATACAGTAAATAAAATAACGTATAACATTATGCATATA
>JARUHE010159625.1:0-14045 GCA_031471125.1 Archaeomysis grebnitzkii | reverse complement strand
TTTAAAACAAGTTTTGATTGGTCCAATTGCATTAACAAGTTCTGATTGGCCGGTTGGCTGTGACGTCACATCACACATTTTTAAGTTGCCAACACTGTCGTAAGTACACTGTAAACGACAAAACTGTCTTCTTTCTCCGAAAATGATATCCAATCACATGTTCTCCAAATTTAAAATTTCCAAGGAAGCTATATTCTATTTTATGAAGAATAAATTATATACTCCTTTTTAAAGTGGATATTGATATTAGAAAAACGTACAATAGTGTTGATTTTGATAAAAGTTACTTATTTATAAGTTTTTTAAAACAATAGGGCCTACTACGAGTTTTTAAACAAGAAATGTTCTCTGAAAATTTTTGAACACTCTTGCCCCACAACAATTAAAGCCATTTCTTTTTCATAAAATTTGTTACATGATTTAATACAGTAGAAGACATCGTATCTGGAATAACATTTATCCACAATGCTGATTATCTGGAGCTCCTTTCATAATTGTATTTGTAGCAAAAATTGGCAACTTTTATAAAATCCGAAAAATGTAAATTTTTTAGAAAATAAATCATAAAATAATATTAAAAAATTAAATATGTAACTATATGTAAACTGTATTAGAGTTGTCAGTTTCAAAACGCTTACACTTCAATTTAAGAATATTTTCACTTCATAAATGATCTTTAATGTGAATTAAAACGGTTATTAAACTACAAATGGACAAATTTACCTATCTTTATTCAAGCTATATTTCATATTTTAAAGAAATAGCATTAAAAAGTAAAACATTTTTTTAATCTGCCATTTATCCGAAATGTCCGAGCAGTGCGAATACGAGGTATTCTAATGTACTTAAATTACCAGTTTAGTTGCAAGGACTAATTACCACTGGTCTGATATAGATTAGTGAAGTTGAAATTCTAGTAATTCTACTAAGACTTAACTAAAAATTCTAGTAATTTTACTAGTTGGGTTTCGATTGGTTAAACAGTGCAGTGGCCGATACTAGCCGAAACAGGTTAATAAAAAGGTTTGATAGTTTCAATTATTTTATTGTTTAAACATATCTCTATGTTATTTACATTATATTATAATATAATGATCCTTAATTCCTCACCATAATAAATTACCCAAAGGACTAATTTCTACATACTAGCACAACATTTATTTATAATCAAAGAACTTTTTCGTACAATGATTTTCTGAGACTTATCAGAAAAGGAATTCATTTCTTCGGAAGATGCGATCATTCTAGTCTTAAAAAATAATAAACCTAAGTTTAACATTTATTAATATTCAAAAATTATATTTTTATTTATATCATCAATTGTTAAACTAAAATTCGAATTTCTAAATAAATATAAAAATAACAAAATGGTCAGTATAAAATTATACAAGTTGAAGCCTGCTTTGCATTGCAAACTATCTAGGATGCAGTGTTCTTAATAATAATAAAATTATTAAATATATTTTTCATTGGTAAAAGGTGATTAAATATTAATTTAAGCATTATAAAATAATTAAACTACATTTTGACGTAATGGGAAATTAGGAATTTGAAATAACTAAATTATTATTATTTGAAATTCTAGCATTACTATGACAATTAATTTTATGTAAATACATTTCTCTAACTTTTTACACAATATCTTTTTATCCTAAATATTGGTTTATTTACAAAACGCCTTCATTAACTGAATCATTCATACATGTTAAAATATATATAGAAATATATATATAGGCCTATATGTAAATGCACATATACTGTATATAAATATATATTTATGTATTCACATGTATGGTTATATGTATAACTTTGTTACCCGAAACTATTTACAAAACATTTGTCTCAGACTAGTTAACCACAATAAATATTCTTTGTCTGTACAATCATTTAGGTAATAATAAAATCTTTAAGTAGGTAAAACAAATTGAAATCTTCCTCAAAATGAATTCCATGAATTACATCTCAGAATATTATTTGTAAACATCAAGAACAAAATTGAATTTATAACACGTTAAATTCAAATTCGCAGATAAGCATACATATATTTAATTAGCACATCTATAAACTTATTCTAAATAAAATAAAAATACAAACAACAAGTCAACAACAAATCATCTTTCTAACTATAAAAAATCGCTAAATAACAAATTTGAAAAAGAGATAGACTTAGAAATTATTTTACATTTGGCTCTCCTAAAAATGTTGTTCTAATAAACAAACCTTCTGATTGAACTACAAATGTTGAGTTATAAATAGTCTCAACACTTCATTAGTTCACTGAGGTTAGTTTAAAAAAAGTTTTTACAAAACCTAAAAAATATGAACAATAAAAGAAGTATTGAAGTATCTACATAAATTTAATAAGCAATTTTCAAATAAAAATCATCGAGAAAGGAATTACTTAAAATTAAATTATACATCAAACTAAATTAATTTTTATTTTAATCTGTCTTCTCTCCAATGAAATTTTGTGTTTCGGTTATAGTAAAATTATGATAAAATGTTAAGATTTTACCAACATTACTTATACATAAAAATTATTTGAACAATAAAAATGATTTATTGAATACCAAACAGATGAAGGGAAACTATTCATTAATGAAAAATGCCGAGTTATTTATCAAAATGATTTCACTTGGAAAGAAAAGAGAAGACTAACGAACTAAACAATCACACACATACTACAGTTCAGCTACCCTACCTACCAGTGAATTCATTTTCTTTAACCAATTCAATCAGACTCCACTTAGGAGTCAATTCAAGCTTTGGCTATCAATGATGATTTGAACCCAAAGGTTAAGCTACATCACACAATTAACTAGTCTAATAACTTCTGTTTTCTAAATATCTAATTAGTAAAAACCTTAATTTAGAAATTCTTTTTAAGTTGTGCCTTCACTATGATATATTGTAGAAAACATGCACCTTTAAATACAACTAATGCAGTCTTACATTAAATACTCTTTTATGGTATATTGAAGGCAATCATAAGACTTCGCATTAGTTGCTCACCAATTGACTTATCTAAATAACTATCGATGAAGCAACTATAAAAGAAAACACTTCATCGAGATATATTCTTTAAATATAATTTATATATAAATCTAATATATGAAGCAAAATTTTACCAATTTCAAAGCTTTCTCTCTCATTAACATTGATTTATGCATAGTATTTATGATTCTTTTGATATACAATGAAAAAGATTTTATGACATTTGTGAAAATGATTTTATTTTAATTTCAGAGGAAAACTTTCTGAAATATATTTCATATAAAAATACTATTCAATGTTACAATTAATAGAACTTGCTATTTTATCTTGATTTTTAAATAAATTATTTTTATCAAAAAGTTCATAATAGGGCTTAAATATTTAAGTTACTTTAAATTTGTTATTGAAAAACATGATATATGATTAGGATGTAATCTTCAAATTAAATTTCCAATGGAAAATCAATGTCAAATATCAAAGTTTTAGACATTTCATCAATAACTATATAAAATGTGATATATTCATCAATTCATAACAATATTTAATATCTATTAGGAAAATAAATATTAAATACCAAAACAAATAAAATTATGAACATTTCTTACAGAGTAAATTAGGTATAAAATTGCAAAACTCTTTAAGAAATAATCTTTCAATAGGTTTACATACAGTATGATGTGCAGAGTTGTATGGCCAATTCACACGCCTCATTGCACAGCTCTTATAAAAATCATTTGTACAAATGCAAGAATTTTATAATATAATTTAATGTATATAAAATGTGTATACGGTATTTCACTTATCTTTAAATTTACTCTAAGTTTTATTTATTATCACATTTTTATTAGTCAATTAAAAATCAAAACCTACTTATGATGTTGCATTTCAACACTGTATAATTCAATCTGTTTCCTCACAAGAAACTGGAATGTCTGATAAAAATGATGACACTGTGGCATCTAGTGCTGTGCCGGCCACACTAAAAACACGGCATTCATTTCCACGGAAAAAGAGGAAGTGTCCCCCTCGTCACTCTCTGCATCGCTGGCATTTCCGAGATGGTCCGAGTGATATTCCGCATCACGACTTTTTCTTCGAATACGACTGCCACTAGCAAGATGTTGTTCACAAAAACTTGTGTGAAATGCACAGCCTGTCGAGTGTTTGTCTTGTGGCAGCTGTAGCCAGCCTCAGTAAGGATTTTTCAAGATTCTCTTCTGTCGATAATCATAAACTTTTCTGCAAAAGAACAAAGACTCGGACACCACACAGCAGTTCGGCAACCTGTCTTTGCGAGCATATCCGTCCTCACAATCTGGCACTGGGGATTGGTTTAAACTTGCTCTTTCTTGGAAAAGTCGTAACAATCTTCTATATCTGTAAGAAAATATATTGATGTTAATTCAATTGGAACAAATCTTTAATAAAATAATGTGACTAATTATATAACAATTAAGAGTATTTTAGAACAGATAAACTTGAAAGTTGTGTAAATAAGTCTGGATGTTGAAATAACTTCAATTTGAGGTAAAACAAATGAAGAAATATTTTAAACATTAAACCTAAATGAAAAACTAAACTGAAATTAAGGAATATCATATTTTTATCATTAACAATTATTTAAGTATTTTAGTAATAAATTGTTTGGCTAAATGAAAATTTCAGGGTTAACAAAAATGAATTACCTTTCGCAGGTACACTAAAAAAGAACCATTTGTAGAAACTTTGCTCATATGAAAGCAAAACAATTTGTTAATTGAAACATTGAATATAAGATTAATTTTGAAATGTTTAAGAATAGAGAAATTTAGGCTGAATTATTTTTGCCTTTGGCCTAAAATATTTTTTTATGTGGGTGTCATTTGAGCATTCTTGAAACTTTTGAATGGTATTCATATTTTCTTGATCATTAAAATGGTTGAATTGTGAGCAGATTGGATTTTGTTGTTTTTCCACACTATCAGACCATGATAGGAAGTAAAACTTCATCATGGAATAATCAATGCACGGCTTATCTATTGAAGAAAGGAATTAGTAGAGCACAAAATCGTTTGAAAATTAAGTAAAGAGTTTATAAATCGAATGATTTAGGTAACTTTAATTCATTTGTCTGGAGATAAGACTTTCAACATTTATAGATTGAATGTCTATTAAGAAAACTTTTGATGTGATTTTTCATTTTAAATTAGCTTGATATGACAAATATACAAATATATTTTTTTAATTCCTTTCATTTTCATTGAGAAATGATGGCAATGCATCAGTAGAGTTAGAAATTTTGAAACTTTGTTGAGACCCATAGTTCTAGTGCTTCATAAAAAGTTAAAGAGAGCTTTAAGGGATTTATATCACAGCTATAGAATATTTATATTTCAAAATCCATAAGACATAAGAAGGGAATTATAGTAAAGTCAATGATGAAGAAAATCATAGAGTGAGACAGAATTAAATTCTTGGAAGTAAATAGAAACTGTAGGTAGCTAACTTAAATTTAAAAAGAAGAAAAAATTAAAATAGCATTAAAAGATAAATAAACTTTATCAAGTGAGTTGGCATTTGCTTATTATAAGCAATAAATTTTTTTATTTAATTAATTTAAATAAATTTAGAGATATGAAAAATTTAAATTGAAGTTTATCATCAACATTGAAAACAACAAATTAATGAAAGTTAGTTTGAAATTTTTGTTAAAAACAATAAAGAAAAAACATTTAGTAAAAAAGGTTGATTTCTACCTGCAATATTCATTAAAGGTAAGTACGAAACAACGATCTTCTATGCAAGCAACGCTTAAGTAATCTTTATGTTTTGACGCGAATACTTCGTCCGGTAAATCCACTGGCTTTCGCCCACAATCTGTGTGTTCTGGTCGATAATACCATAATATTGACATCATCATATCACCTAAAAATTAAACATTCCAATCAATAATCCAATATTCAAATAAAAACAAATTAAATAATGGCATCAAATTTTCATAAACAAAATGAAATGAAGCTTATTTGTGGTCAAGCTGATAAGTTTAAAACATGTTTTGGATGTTGGTTACATAAAATTAATATATCTCATTAAAACAGAAAATTAGAAATTAAATAAAAAAATTCCAATATTAAAGAAATTATTGAATTAATTTAATTTAATCAAAATTTATTTGCAAGATCATCACTTTCAATATTTTTTGTCTATGACAAACAGTATAAGCTTGTGTAAACAGTGTAAATGCATATACACATTTAAATGCTTTGAAATACATTTAAATGCATTTAATACATTCAAATACATTTCCTACATTTAAATACATTTAAATGCATAAAATATTACATTAAAGTTTTATGGATGAAACATTTTCTTTTTAAGAACACAAAATGTTTTGAAGAGGAACAAAATAAAAGGTTGAGGAATTGGTGTCTTGGAAAAAAACTAAAGAAGAGAAAATGAAAAATATTTCCACTGAACTTAAATCATATTCATTATACCAACAATCCATGAAAATATTTTCATGATTTTTTTCTTTAAGCTTAAAAACATTTATCAAAACAAAAAACTTTTTAATACAACTGCATTGTAAAATTATAAATAATCATCTTTCCCATTAACTTATCATTTAAATATTATATTTTAGCAATATTGATCTTGAAATTATTCTCTTTCTCCTTAAACTACAAGATGAACATAAATTTAAAATAAAAATGTGATAATAATAATAATATTTTTAAATATTTTTCATTACAATAAAACTCTTTAAACCTAGACTTAAATGTTGTCTAATTATAGGAAGAATCTCAGTTTCAAGTATACTAATTCAACACCATTACCCTGGCCTTTGTGTCACGTTTTCTTTGTATACATATACATGATGTGGATGTGTTATGATTTATCCGTTTCATGATTCTACATTTTAGGAGTTAGCTGTATGTCAAAGAAACAGCCTTCTACTCAATGGCAGCTAGAAACCAAATTGTCATTAAATCTGTTGTTTTGTCATTTAAGTAGTTCAGGTTTGACATTTTACTGTTTCTGATAAATTTATTTTTCTGTTGATGTGTCCAATGGTTTTGCAATATTTAGATGGTAGAGAATATTGTAATCTGTTATCCAAATATAAATTTATTTTTAAATTGTTTTATACTGAATGTTTTATTAGTTAGTATTTCTCCATCTAGTATAATTTTAATGAACCCAATTTTTTCTTCAACCAATGTTGATGTAGAAAACCTTCAGTCTGTATCTTTTTTTCAAAAAACTGATGAAATAAAATTGTTGAAAAAGAAATTGGCAAAAAAGACTAACTTGTTTCTGCGTCTTCCCACAGAGAAGCCACTTTTGCCACATACGGCAAATCCGTCTTGCGTGGCCCAGACTTGATCAAGACACAATCTCTGAGTTTGATCACGTCGCCTTGTTTGTGTTTGATTTGGTTGTAGCAGGTCCTTACTAATGGCGTCTCGTCATTCTGAAAGGTTGGACAAATTATATTTACATTTATATTTTAATTTAAGCAACAATGTTTAATGGAGGCTTATTTAGACTATGTGCATGAAGATTCATAAACTTGAACTTTTGAAACAGCAAAAAAGGTACTCACTCTAACCCAAACTTTGCCCTCAAAAGCATCTCCCTCCCAGGACCATCCGTGCAGTTTTTTCTTACTTTTCTGCCTCCTGCCTTTGAGCGCCGAGAAAAAAGGAGTCTTCAGTGACTTTAAGGCAACTTTTTTGTTTTTGTTGCCATCAAGGGCAATGGTGGAAGACCCGTTTGTCTCTAAGTCGGTGCTGGAATTGTCGCTTTCGTTATTCTTTTCTTTGAGGTAAGCCAACAGACCTTTCTTTTTATTCTTTTTCTTCTTTCCTTTTGGCACTTTGGGTATTTTCAATTGTTGCAAATTGTCTTTGGTTGAATGACTTGTTTTTAGAAATTTTGATTTCTGAAACATTTCGTTTCCAAATTTTGAATATCCTTTTTCTTTATTTGTCGAACTTTGTGTTTCACAATGTTTTCGCTTCAATGATATGGAAGCACCTTTATTATCTTCATTGTTCAACTTTTGCTGGTCAAAGTTAACAGAATTTGAACTATCTTGAAAAAACACAGTTGAATCTTTTTCTAAATCTTCTTCTTTTGACTCAGCATCTGCTGGACTAGATTTCAAAGATATGTCAGCTGGCCCAGTTATTTTAAATTTTGTCACTATTTCTTTTGGAAAAAACTTTGGTAAAACTTTTTCTGTTTTAATTTTTGCACTGATTTCTGTTTTGAGGTCAAGCATTTTAATTTCTTTCAAAGGCTCTTTCGAATCAATAATTTTGGAGGAAGGAAAAGGAAAGGATTTGGATGAATTGTCTTCTGTCTTTGGAAAACCTAATGGCTTAGTATCTTTGTTCAATGTAAAATTTAGTTTTGATTGTTTCGGTTTATTATCATTGCTGGAAGAAAAATCTTTTTCATTAGAGAAGGCAGTTTTCCCTACCTTCCCTAAAGTGGACATGTTTTTTGAATTGTCTGCAGAAGTAATAAATTTTGAGGGTCTTCCTCTCTTTTTTGAGATTGGAATTGGTTGTGTAGAGCTATCGGCAATGGACGAACTTTGTTCAGTGGATGATGTGGATGATTTAATTTCAACTTTTTTCAAGGAAGACTCTTTTGCTTCTATCAGAACATCATCACTTATTTGAAAATTTGGTAAAATATCTTTACTAATATCTTCTGTTTTAATCTGAACCAAAGGAACGTTTCTACCAAACACATGTTTTGCTTTAGCCAAACTATTCGTTCTTTTACCACTAGCACTTGCTTTTAAAGGTGCAACTTGGCAAACAACATGTCTTTGCTGGATTAACAAACTTGGAGATTTCCTTTCCAATTGAACATCTGTTTGTTCAGTACTATTCAAAACTTTTTTTATACTTTCGGTGGGAGGCTCAAAACTATCAATTATTATTTCCTGTTTTGAAGTGAGATCTTGGTCAAAAAAACTCACTCCATTGAAACTCTTTTTATGCAACAGATTAGAGTCGACATCTTTGAAGGAATTTTTAGCAAACCATCGACTTTCATGGATGATGGGAGGTGATGGCGATTCTGGGATTTCTATGATCTCAGGTGATTTACTTGGCAAACATGATGATGATGATGATGATATGGCACTACTGGAAATAATATTGCTGTTACTTAAGTTTTTATCTGAAACAGAGAAGGAAGCGACATTTTTACAGGCACTTTTCTTTGACCATGAGCTTGATTGTGCATTACATGTAGAAGTTTCATCCACTTGAATGGAATCTTGAAAGTGGTAGACATCTTCTACTGGTAAACTCACAGAGGCACTAATGGGGAGTTGAACAAGAGTTTCACAATCTCTTGTGTGAATAAACAAACTTTCTATTTCTGGTTTGTTTATGATTGGTGTTTCTACAGATATTGACAGAAGCAATCCAGCATTTTCTAAGTCTTCTGGATTGTACTTATCTGCTTTAACACTTTCTTTTGTGTCTTCATCACCCGAATCTATTTCGGCAATAGACAATACATTGATCGAGTTGTTGGTTGTGTCATTATTACTATCAGATGATGCAGAATCATCATCTAGAATACTAATATGGAAATCATTGTTCTGTAATAGTTTATCAATTTTAGGCACTGCAACAGAATTGATTTCATTAAAAACAGAATTTGCTGAAAAATCATTTGGGTAAACTTCCACTTCTTCATGAGAGCTATTTACATCACAATTACTAACAAATGAATTCACTTTTAAAGTTTCTTTCAGTGATTCCAATGATAACACTGATGAAGAATTCATGTCTATAGGTAATGGATTTACAGATACTTGATTTGCACTATTTGATGTTTGGTACTTACCAAGATCTTCTGTTCTAGCCTCTAATGATTTATCAGAAACATTCATGTTAGTAAGTGTAGCTTTGGGAATGTTCCCATGAAGTACCAAGTGAGAATTATCTGGAATTGGCAAAGTAATATCCAGTTTATTTGTTTGGCCACTAGAATCACAAAGAACCATTTCAGAATTTTTCATCAAATTAACTCCTTGGTTTTGCGAGTATGAAATGAATGGCAATGAAGTCGAGACAGGTTTCGTATCCATTGTTGTGGTCGTGGTCGTGACGAGCGATGACGAGATGGCAAAAGTGCAAGACGATTGCGTGGGAATAATAGTCGATGATGAACTTACTTTAATTGGAGATGACATGTTCTCAAAAGGTTTTATGCTGACACATTCCTGTACTTCTGTATCTAAAGAACTATTCAAAGGGTTGATTGATATGCATGAAAGTTCAGAACAATCATTTTCTAAATTAGGAAGTTCATCAGCACAGTTGTTCACTACATTGCCTTTGGTTAAATCATTTCCTTGTGGGAACCTAGGCTGAACAATGGCAGTCACAGCAATTTCATCTTCATTACCAATGCCCTTTGAAACCATTAAACTATTTTCTGGGTATTGGTGATTTTGAGAAGACAGTGAAGAATCAGATTTAGGCTTCAACAGATTCAAACTATTGTGCATGTGACCATTTTTATCATTGGCTGAGAGTTTTACATTGGGAGGAACCATGTGTACAATTTGTTGCTGTTGAGATGCTTGATTTGTAGCTTGAGAAAAATGATGAGGTTTGTTTGTTTGTACATGCATTGGTTGTGGCAATGAATGAGGAGGTTGATATGGTTGTCTGTGTGACAAAGCCACTGAGGTTTGAGGAGCAACTGGTGAAACTTGTGGACTAGATGCGATGTGTAATTGATGAGGACTAGGAGATACCTGGGTGTTATGGGATATTTGAGGCTGATGGCCATTATGAGGCAACTGGGAAAGTTGGGTCATTTGTGGTTGATGAGACATCTGCACTGGATGACTATTATGTGGCATCTGCATTTGATGCACATTGTGTGGTAACTGCGGTTGATAGGAGTTGTGCAAGTGTGGTTGATGGGAGGTTTGTGACATCTGAGGTGGATGGGGACTAGGTGCTATTTGTTGTTGATGGGGACTAGGTGTCATTTTTAGTTGATGTGGACTAGGTGCCATTTGTGGTTGATGGGGACTAGGAGACATTTGCGGTTGGTGGGGACTAGGAGACATTTGCGGTTGGTGGGGACTAGGAGGCATTTGAAGGCCTGGACTAAGAGGAATCTTTGATTGCTGTGAAGTCATTGGCATCTTTGATTGATGAAGACTAGAAGACAAATCTGATTGGTGCATATTTGCAGGTATTTGGGAGGATACGTTGTTCATCATTTGGGCTTGGTGTGAACTTGAGGTTACCTGCTTTTGCTGCAAATTCATAGCATTCTGAGCTTGTTGATGCATCTGATGGGGTGCATGTAAATTCATTCCCATTTGAGGCTGTCTTGATGCTGAAGATATTGGCGGAGTTAGCTTTGAATTCTGCATTGGCTGATGTTGCGTCACTTGATGTGCATGAGAATGTTGATGATGTGATGTAGGTACTTGATGACACATCTGAGGTGCATGCGAATGACTGGAAGCCTGTACAGGTGGTTGGTGTACAGGTGGTTGATGAGGCATTTTGTGATGTGGCTGAGGTGAAGGCACCATCTGTAACTGAGAAGGCTGCTGGTGCGGACTAGACTGAGGTTGTTGATGCTTCTGCTGCGACTGAGGGTGGTGGTGGTGGTGATAATGGTGGTAGTGGTGTTGCGGCAACTGCATGTGCGGAGCAGGTGGTGGTGGTGGTGGGGGAGGAGGCGTTGGTTGAGCCCCTGAACCACCGTAATATGGATAACTCGAGCAATAGTTGGAGGGTCCTGCACCACCACAATTGCCTACTCCCGGCCCCTTACCGCCTCCAGTAAGAGGCCCAGCTGGCGCGTTTTTTGGATCCATAGGACAGCAAAGAGCGTTACTTGGACCTGGAATTAGAATTGTCAAATCATCTTTCAAAAAAAAAATCAAACATTTTCATAAAAAACAAAATAAATTTATATTGATTGATTATTATATTATTATTATTAAATATTATATTGATTGATGATACTATAAAATAAAAATTATAATAAAACACATAAAATTTTAATATTGCATATATTAAAAACATGTTGGTTTAGTTACTTTAGTTTAAGCATTTCAATATGTACATTTCTTTATGTATGTGTATGTATACATTTAAATATACATATATGTATGCATATACAGATATGAATATTATGTTGAATGAAAACTATTCTAAATATTATATCAAACCATTGAAAACCATAAACTAATAATCATTAGAAACTGGCAAAGAAACTATTATTGAAGCCATTGTAAAAAAATCTGATTTTTTATAGTACATTTCCAAATGTGAAATTTCCTGATATTTTTAACATTGGTAAATTCAAAAACTTAGAGTTCTTTAATTAGCATATGTGAAACTAAAATAAATAATAAAACACAAATGGAACATAACATCAAAACTTAGAACTGTAAAAAAGTACAGATAAATTTTACTCATAAAAATACTCTTTAAAATAGATAAAAGATTACAAAAAACATTTAAATTATATACATATGCTTACACTGCAAACTTGAATATCATAAATCATAAATATAAACATCTTCTTTTATTCATATTTGAATTAATACATCTAAGTATTTATTAGTTTATACTTGTTTTTCTACCAACAAACTTAAGGATTTCATTAAAGAAAATTAAAATAAAATGTTAGTGTATTAGAAGTGCTTAGACATCATAAAGCTATTCACACATTCATCGATTTATTAACTAAACTAAAATCCTAAAAAATATTAAATACATTTATTTTTGAAAGTTTTGTGATAAATAATAAATTAAAATTCATAATAAACATCCAACTACAATAACATTTCATGCTGACTGGATACATAAAAACGAATGCCATGATGCTTATTTAAATAATGTACAGTTTAGATTGTAAAAAATATTTTTATGGAACATAATAAAGAAAAAAAAAGAAGAAATAAACATTAATAAAAAGACATGCATAAATAAATAAACGACAACTTTGCGGAACATAATCTTAAGCGAAAAAGACACACCTAAAAACTCTATTTTAACAACCGTACCCGGAGGTGGATACGCGAAGACTGGGGCATATTCCGTGTAATGATAGGTGGAGTATCCATGGTGTGGTGGTGTAGGTGAGTGGTGTGCCTGAGAAACAGAAGAGGCATTCGAGCTAGAAGAGCTACTAGCCGATACAGGCGGAGGAGGAGGAGGAAGAGCTCTTGGCTGAGAGGTGGAAGGAGGAGGAGGAGGAGGCTGGTAGTGGGAGGGAACGCACAGGGTGTAAGACGTATAACTCTCCTGCGAGTAGTGCATCGCTCCAGAGGGAGGTGGGGGCGAGTACCCGTATTCGGGGGCGGGTGGGTAGTGGCTCCCGAGGTACGACGTGTGGTATATGTACGGACCTCTCGGGTAATATTTGTCGTAGGGCGGAGCGGTGGGATGGTAAGAATAGCCTTGGTAGGGAGGATAAGGTGGCCGTGGGTAATTGTCGGGGCCGTTGTAGGAAGACGAAGAGGGATGGGGTTTGTGTTGAATGGAAGGAGGAGAAGTGAGACGGGAAGGAGGAGAGGAGTAGGATGGAGCTACGGCTGCTCCGGGGGATCCTTGGGAAGGCTTAAAAGAGCCAGTGACAGTTGTCGTTGGTGCATAGTTAGAGTTGGTTGGCATTGGTCCACT
This sequence comes from Archaeomysis grebnitzkii, assembly GCA_031471125.1. Classification (NCBI taxonomy): domain Eukaryota; kingdom Metazoa; phylum Arthropoda; class Malacostraca; order Mysida; family Mysidae; genus Archaeomysis; species Archaeomysis grebnitzkii. The sequence goes on along the minus strand of JARUHE010159625.1, from coordinate 372 downwards.
CACAGGCTGATAACCTGTTAGAAAGAAAAGCCAAGTGCTTTTTATAAACAATTCTCACTTGAAGTTTAAACACATCTACAAATCATGAATCTTAAGCACACTTGCAATGTGTATAAAAGAAATGTGAAATGGTTTGAAAAAAATACTCCTCGAAATATGTTTAGATATATTTTATTTTTTTAGATATGTACGAATTACATGTTTTAGTTGTTATCCAGTCAAGCATGTACCTAATCATTTCTAACCAATGGAAACTTTTTGAAAACACACACACACACAAACATGTAATATATATATTATATAAATTATATATATATATATCTACATATATATCTACATATATATATATATATATATATATATATATCTACA
>JARUHE010159405.1:0-14047 GCA_031471125.1 Archaeomysis grebnitzkii | reverse complement strand
AAACATTTCGGCCTTCATGTGTAATTTCATAGTGGAAAAGTGGCCTAATATTTTAATATAATTGTTTATGAGAATAATAAATAATGCCTAATTGATATTTGCATTAAAGTTGTAGATAACATAAAAACAGCAATAGTTTCATTTAATTGTCATAGTGATACTAATTTGTATGAATACATGAATACACTTTTATGAATAAACCTTTAAAATATGAAATGCTGAACTTATTTATTTTGAAAAAATTAATGTCTTTTTTTTGTTAAGTTAGATCATGAAACTGTCGAGTCAAATTATTGGATAAAACAAATCATTTGAATGCTCAGATCTAAATTATTTTAAGTAAACTCAATTTTATAACAATAATAAAAATAATAATAAATTCAATGTTTATACAGCGCTCAAATTTAAGTTAGTTTTGTTCCATACAAACATTGCGTGAAGAATGATAAACGACTCGTGCACAGGATAGTATGCAATTGTATACTATTCAAAACTCATATAAGTGTTTATATAAAATTTAGATTTATTGTTAACATCTACATACATTTTTTAAGAAACTTTGTTAAACAGTATTGTTATAAAATTGAAAATGAAAAATTGACAAATTGATCACAAATAAAATCATTAATGTGTTAAAAGTCTTTTTGAAACGTTGTTATATAACTGTAGAGCAACACTAGTATGTTATAATAACATAACAATAGTGATGTGCTAGTACAATAACAATAATATACTAATATAACATAAATAAGGTAATAATAGAATAACAATTAAATAATAGTATAATACAATAATATAACAATATAATAGTATAACAACAATCAAATAATAATATAATGTTATAATGCAAACAATAAAACAATATAATAGCAAATTAACAATATTATAATAATATAATAAAACAGTAGAATAATAACAAATGTAATAATACAATAGTAAAATATTTCACACTGTTCAAGATTAGCTTCATAGATTTGAATTATAATTTTCCATTGTCAAAGAGATTTGAATGAAAGTATTGGAGAAAGAGTTTATTATTTTATAAAACTATTTGTTTTATCACCAATTGTAATAAATTGTAATCAATTTTAATGACAACATTTAATTTATGATAATTTAGGACTCGAAGAATTGTTATTTTCATAGTTATTGGAATGTCTTACATTTTATTGAAAGAGTCAAGATTGTTTCAAGTTTTAGAACTATATCGGGGATAAATTTAATAAATATATTTAAATAAATAAATAAATTTAAATAAATATATTTAAATAAATAAACAAATTTAATAAATATATTTAAATAAATAAATAAATGTAATAAATATATTTAAATAAATAAATAAATTTAATAAATATATTTAAATAAATAAATAAATTTAATAAATATATTTAAATAAATAAATAAATTTAAATACATATATTTAAATAAATAATTAAATTTAATAAATATATTTAATTGGGCATGTAAACTAAAGAACGGAGTCCGGTGACCCGAGGGGGGACAGTTGAATGTTTTTTGTCAAATTTATGCCCGCAAGCTTCTAAATTAAATATTCATGTTAATTGCGAATCATTTCTGTATTTTTTTTATTTATAGTTATAACAATTAAAAAATAACTTTATATTTGTTATTATAGTTTAAAAAACTTACAAGATGTTAAAAAAATAATTGTCAATGATACAGCAATGAAATGAAACATAATATATCTATCTAAATAACTAAACAACTAAATAAAAACAATACAGAAATAAAATCTTTTTTTGAGAGGCGTTTTTAATTATAATTCATGGAATAAGGTTTCCAGTTTTTGATGACGTATTTTATGTAACGAACATCAAAACACAGAAGTAATCTTGGTATACAAACTTTAAGATGTTGGTTTTTAATTTCATTTTATTTAAAAAAAAACACTGAAAAATAGGAATATTGGCCGTCCAGCTTACAAGCAAGTATCGCTTAGGAAAATCAAACAGTGTTCAAATAATAAAATGTTCAAATATACAGTTTAAATTATTAAGTTTGTTGCTGTAAAACATTGAAACATAAATAACTGACAATATACATATTTCTGTTTTGGTTGTAAGGTTGAGCATTTAAAATTGTAAATTTAAATATTTTTCAATGGACCAGAAAGGAATGTTATAAAAAACATTATTTGGTACCAAACCAAATTTAAAAACTGTCAAAAATTGTATTTCCAGAAACAAAGTTTACGACTTGTCTTTAGTAGAATAATTCATCACATGGATCACTTACATTGCCTGACCCGTTAAGAACAAACCAAAATCATAATAATTTAATATAAATGTTTGTATACTGTCTGCCTCCAATTATATTTTTTTTGAGAGATGGTGGCCAAGTGGATACGAACGATGCCCGGATATTAATTTTTTAATGCTGCATAAACATATCTCACTGGCACCTGTTTAAGTCGACTGTAAGGCTATTTCATTGAGAATTCGGGCAGGGCTATATTACTTTAAAACCTCATATGCTAAACTTACCCCGGCTTGAAGGAATCGCTATATGTTGGCTGCATATCCTTGGGGTACACATCAATTGATGTGGGTAATACTAATAAGGTTTAAATATGTGAAGCGCTGAAGAGTATTCATTGAATAGGGTCGGCGCTATATGAAAGCTGTAATTATTATTATTATTAATTAAAATTCAAAACGTTTCTTCTTCAAATATGTATTTTATTTTTATGAGCACTATCCAAAATTGAACTTAATTCCGATATGGTGATACCAAATAAAAACAAATCACAAAACAGCTTTTTATTGGATTCAAATTTGTTTATATGAGAGATGAACAGAGTGGAAGACTTTATAAATAACTTCACCATTGTTGTTGAATGAAAAACATAATTAATATGAAACACTTTTCTTTATGAAATAATTCTATTTATAGAAGATAAATATTCATATTATATGACATGTTATCAGTGTATTGGAAATCGATAACTTATATTTTTCAATTATTATTGCTCTGGCTAATTTATTCAGTTTTTTCTATAAATAAGAAAGCTGCTAGAGTAAGCTACCTAGTAAGAATTTGTCTGTAGCCTGGATAATTATACCGCCGTTATCTTGGCCTTAACTGGGATTTGCAATGAAAACACGTGACTAACTTTTACAGTTTAAGTTAGTCATAATTTAGTCAAATAATAGTCTTCTAATAGTCATATTTCAAAAATAGTCAACTTATTGATGTCAAATCTCTACATTTTCAAAACTTGGTTAACATGACTAACTTTTGTACTTTACTATGTATTCAATTCAAGGCAATAAAGTTCTGTTTTTTTGCTAATATGTGTATGTTTTGAAAATTACTTTGCGAAAAGCTTTAGCACAATGAAATATATGTATTTCCGTGGTGAAAAATTGAAACAATACAGTTATATTACTAATTATTTGATAGCTTAGTGATCACTTGTGAGACGTACGTCTGGCATTTGTTTTCATCGTTGTCGTGCTTTATTAATTATATAAACCAAACTATAACAAATGAATTGTTTATGTTCTTTAAATACAATACAATTCAATCATGCCTTATCAGTGAACAAAAAAATATCAAACAAAAGTTTCATAGTAAAATAGAGGAGTAGCTAAAAAAGTTCAAGCATTTCATGCACCTTGCCATCTTTAATTTGCTAAAATCTAAGCAAGTGCGCGTATATTTCTAATGCTTATTATTATTACCAACCATATTTGGAAACATACTTATGTCATTATAACATATATTTTTAAACAAGTGAGCAAAAATTAATAATATGTTTTTATAATTTAGTTAATGCTGAATTTAACATTAGGACAAAGTTTACAAAGAATGACATTTTCATTTTGGAATTTATTTGATAAATTACTTGTAAAAAAGTTGCAAACAATACAAAAATAGTAATAAAAGCTTACTTAGGAAACGTACGTCCACCAGTGCAAGCTGCTCGAAAGAAGTGATTCACCTAAAACAGAACTGAAATCGACCACACCAAGTTGATCAAACATTTTATCTATTACCTTTTATTTTTATTGGACAAATTTGAACGTAGATGATAGGTGTTTTTGGTCACCGAAAACCATGTGAGGAGCAAAGTTAGGTTAGGTTAGGTTAAGTGGGTCACGATAATGCTACATTTTGCTTAAATACTGGTTGGTGTATGTGTTAATGGTTCATGGCTTCGTGCTGCCATGAGTGTTGAGCTTTCACGCTGCAGTTATCGTACAGCGTGCGACGCGACATGTCACTCTTGTAAACTTTCACCCAACAATAATGTTATAAATGTTTTCAGCATTGTTTTTAAATACTTTGGATATAAGCCTGGCTTAGACATGGTAGCCTAATGAGTGTAAGAAAATATTGACAAACAGTAATGTTCCCACTGTTATTTTCTTAAATAAAGATGTTCAAAAGATGTTTAATATATTACTAATTATTTAATAAACCAATTAGACATTAGATGTTCATGAGTTAGTTCTTATCAATAAGTTTTTGCAATCTTCTAGTTTGAGGGTAGTAATGAATCTGAGTAAAAATGTTTAACTTGAAATTTTATTAATAATAACAATGTAGCACCGATTTATATATTTATGTAAATGTATGAATATGAGTCACTATAGGACTTCATAAATCAGAACCTGACCTGACTTTTACATATGTACATAAAATGAGGATAACTATTGCCAGAATGTATTACCACCACTAAACTGAAACAATACCTAAATACTTATACCAAAATGGACAGCCTGATTTTTTTACATAAAATTGAATTCATAGCATTTTTTCTTAAAACAAATATGTGAGTTCTTGAATTGATTGATCTTATTTGGCACATTGCAAGAAAGTAATATCGACTGAAGGAAATCATTATTAACTAAATTACAAACATGTTATCAATTTTTACTCATATGTTGTAATAATTATATTAATGACTTGTAGCTCCTGTGATCTGTTTTCAAATATGTAGACCATGCATAGTGGGGTTATGTACCATTGTTGGTTTTGTATTTTTTGCGCAAATAAATAAAGTATAAGAAAGTAAATTATATATTATAAAATTGTTTTATTCACCAATAATATTAAAGATCATACAACAAGTTAGGCACACATCCTAGTTTTTTATCAATAAAATAGTCAACCTGACTAATTAAGGTTGGTTATAATGACTATTTTAAAAAAAATTAGTCATCTTGACTAAGTTCTTATGAAAATATTAGCCAAATATTAGTCACCTCAGTCAAATATTAGCCAAAATTGACATCATCGTATTGACTAATTTATGATAGTCTATATGACTAATATTTGTTTACAGTGTATGCAGTATCTAAGCAAAGGACTATTTTGGCAGAGACACTTACCATAGGGTTTTTAATATAATTAGACATAATTATCTGAAAACAAAAATAACTATTTTTGTAAATGTATATTTGTAAATATAAATACAAATCGTAAATTAGATAATTATGTATAATTACATTTAAGATCCAATGATAAATGAGGTTAATTATATCTGCCAAGATATTCATGCAAAGATATGCATTGGAAATCTCAGATAACGCGGATATAGTTATTTTCTCTGATATGTATAGATACTGCGGAGATAAAACAGTTAAGTATGTATGCCGACCGGATACTTTTCTGACTGGATAATAGACTATTTTAACGCTGATTTGATAGCTAAGAACTAAGGGTTGAAGTAAATTTAAGAATAATCACACGCTAGATAATTCTTTCAGATTAACCCTTAAACTACTATTACCTCAAGGTCTACAATACAATGAAGTTTACATTGAAAATAATCCTACAACGGTTACTATTTATCCCTACAGGCGATAAAGAGTTGATGAATAAGCAACCATTTAAAAAATATACTTTGAAAGTTGGTAAAATTTTTGTAAAAATCAAATAAAACAAAGTCAAAATCACCATTAAGAATAATCATATTTAATTAATCACTTATTAATATTTTTTGGTGTTATCTTTATTATTGTTATCATTATTATAATTATTGTTACTATTGTTGTTAGTCATTTTAAAATTTTATTAATATTATTATTATTATTATAATTATTGTTACTATTGTTGTTAGTCATTTTAAAATTGTATTAATATTATTATTATTATTATTGTTATTAATATTTTTTATTGTTAATGTTATTATCACTTTTTGTTTGTATTGTTATTCTTATTTTTTATATTTAAATTATTATTATTATTACTATTATTATTATTATTGTTTTTATTATAAGTATTATTATTGGAGACTTTTCTTTGTAGATTGTGAATGTAAATCTGTAAGCTTTTGTGGTTTTTCCCACGTTTTCTTAGTCCATATTAACGGACAGAATACATGTATAAATTATGTATTTGTATTTCTTATAAAATTCAGAAAACATTTTACAAATTAAACTTTAAAATATAGTTCTTTACAATCAAAGATACATCAATTTGGACCTTCATGTTTGCAATTTATTCTCTACAAGGTTTAGATTAAACCTGCGTCAAATGTATTTAATTGAAAATTGTATGTTAATTCATAGTAAATGTGTGAAGTTTAAAATAATTGTATCTCGAAAAATGTTTGATGAACTAAATTATAAATATAAATATATGTTGGGGCTAAATAGAAAATCATTAAAAATTCCAGATTGAGGTACCTATGACTGTACTTTGTTTTCAACAATGGCTTAGTGTAAATAGTTTGGTAAATGTTCTGAAATCTTATCATAACAGATTTATATTTTTTTATATTATTCAGAATTTTTTTTTCATTAAATTTGAAAATATATATTTGTTTACTTTGTTTTTAATAATGGTTTTATGTAAATGTTTCGGTACACGTTTAGAAATTTAATTTTAACATTTGTATACATACGATTGCTTCGTTTTACATACAGTTACTTGGATTAACGACAGTAAAATGTCTCGTTTTACATATAGTTACTCGAAGTAACGACAGTAAAAAGTGTCTTTATTGAAGGTGGAACTCTTGTACATATTGTATTTGCCAGATTTTTCATGTGTACGGTCATGTAAGTACAATGCGCCTGAGCACACATGGAAAAAGCGGTATAATAGTAGAACAGCTTATTTTCATTGAGGTTTTATTTGTTAATTAAAATTTAACATTAGTCTACTTTTTCGGTGCAGACAAACTAGTTTTAAAATGATTACATTATAATATGTTTTAATTTTCAAAGAAATTTTAAAACACGTTAAACTGCAGTAAATTATTTTTATAACTTGTTAACTTCGAATAATAAAGCCTACTAATGCCACCGTTTGTTGACTAAAATAAACTTGGCATCACCGCCGAAATGTGATAGTGATAGCACCATCAAACGTTGTTTAATATATATCAATGAAAATTAATGAACATTGATACTTATTGAATTGAAGTTTATTTCATTCAACAACATTTGACATTACTTCGATTTGATTGATTCATGTAGATTTGCTTTAAAACAATTGTAATAGGCGTTATTTTTCTTAACAAATCTTAAAAAGAGTAGAGAACAAAAATCTACCTTTGTAACTTATTAGTTTATAAATCAAATACTATTATAATTGTTTTAAAATAAACTTGACTAATGCCAAACACAACATTCTTTAAAAGATCAATAGTTAAGTTAATTGATACAAATAATTGTTAAATACATAACTACGTTATGTGTTACTTTCTATTTAAATTGTGTAATCGTTCTGTTAATATTGGTTGTACTTACATTAAGTTTAAGGAAAAAATTGTTTTTCATAGTAAGGCCTTCAATCACGGCAGTGTTTTCTATGAACTACTCAGCGTTAACGCCTTACTTTAACGGTGTTATAGCGTGCTTTGGAAATGGCCTGTATTGTATATCATAAAAATTTAAATAATTTAAATTTGAAAATGTACAACATGTTCTTTTATTTACTTTTACAAACACTCAAAAACAACTGTTATACATATAATGTTAACATATCTATATGCTTTAGTCAATACTTTTGTTTAATTTTACATTCTCTGTAATATTTTTCAAATGTACACAATACTGGAATTATACTCTTATTTAGTTTTATTATTTGTACAAAGGAAAAGAAATAAAAACTAACAAACTTTGTTAGTATTATTATTGTTATTATGATGGTTATTGTATAAGCATCGTTGTCTGTTTTTTTTATAATTATAATTAGTATAGTTACTATTATTATTGTTTAACTGTTATTATTATTAGGTTCACAATGATATTGTTATTGTTTTTAACTTTATTATTATACTATTTAAGTTGTTATTCTAATGATTAACGTTATTGTTATAGCTAGAGAGCCTTAATACAGTTACATAACACGTGGGAGAAAAAACAAAACAATACTCTGGAATAACACAGAATTATGAAATAAATCCGGATTTATCTGGAAATAAATTCTGTAAATCCAAACCATTATCCCGATTATTCATTCATTAAACATCGAACAATCATAATTTGTTGTATTAAAACCAATGCCAATTTAGATTATTAGGAATTCATGAGTTTATAATCCTACTTTTTATATGTATATATACAATAATTATACATACATATAATAAATACTCAAAACTAATGAGAGGCTGGGAGGGAGATAATTGCCAAATAATAGAACATAATAAAATGAAATTTTATTGTTTATGGATATATATTTACTGGAAAAAAATATAAACAATAGATGTTTTCTTAAATACAAAATATAATCACAATAAATGCATAAAAAGATAATATTTATCAAAAAAATCACCCCTAGCAAATAACAGTTTCTTATTTAAGTATATTATTAAATAATTTCGAGGTATTTTTTTTATTAAAAAAACAGATGCTAATCATTTAATAGTTAGTCAAAGAAACATGATAAATAAGTATTACAAAACCACAAGTTAATCAAATCAACGAAAAACGAAAAGCTTTACAATAATCATGTTGAATTTAAAGATTATAAGTTGAAATGATATACGGTATTATAATCATTAAATTTAACTTGAGTTGTGCAAATTACAAATTATTCTTCTACACAAACAATTTACCATATTATAAAACACTCCATATAACCGTGACAAATCTTAAAACCTTATCTACTTTTCAAATAAAATGTTAATTTTCAAAAATTAGTATACCCAGAATTTTATATAGGAAATTCATTCGGTTTGCACACTATTAATGTACAGCACTACACACCTCTTCACATGCCCGCATGTGCGGTCGGACATGGCTTTCTTTCGTGGAGGTTTTCGTTGACAGAACCAGTGAGAGCAACGGTGCTGCTTGCTCGATGGTCGGACTTGCTGGGGTGGGGGCTGGACCCTCCGATGTGAAGACTCCATCCTCTTTTTCGAGGAGGGACTCGGGTTGATAGCAACAACAACGTGACGACTATGATGATGGCGATGGTATTGAAAATAACGGTGGTGTTGAAGATACTAATGGTAATGTTGATGGTTATGGTGATGATGATAATTTGATGATTTGTTGTGTTGACATCAGTTCTGTTTGTAAAGTCTAATATTGCGTTCAGCTTAATCTAAATGAAACCAACAAACACAAATAACAAGTTTATTAAAAACATTGTGATCATATCTTTTGAAAATTGAGTTCTGTGCAGCCGAAAGAAATATACGATCTAAACAAAAAGATGATAATGTCACACAAAATTAACAACGGTATTTATAACTTATAGATACACTTATAAATTTGTCAAACAGCTTACTCATAAATACTTATAAAGACAATGCAAACTTGCTAGTATCTCCAATATATGGGTACTGTCCTAATTTAAATCTTTTTATAACAATTTAAATATAACATATTTTTAATTATAAAGTAACTTGTTCTATAATAATTTATTCATAACAAAGGTCAGGATAATCTTTGAGGAATAAAATTTCATTGAACAACATTTTCTAATTAATATTCAATATTAAATTAAAAAATATTTTTTTCTTTAAAAATTTTTCAATTGTTTTTACAAACTTAAATTAATTTTATATGAAATTCTTTATCGTATAAATTGAAAGGATTGACTTATTATGTTTTGTAAATTATAAATAAGCTCATTCTTTTATGTAAGATCAACGTTTTAATTAATTGATTTTTTTATTAATTAAATTACCAACGATCTCAAAATGGATTGTTTAGCTGGTTTTACTTGACTTGACATCCTTGTTCTCATGGCAATATCAATGTTTTCATCTATTACTAAATAATTAGCATAGTATCCTAAAAATCTAACCTTCCAGCTGCCAGGTTCGACGTATTTCCAAAGAAGTCGATTGTCCTTAAAAGTTTTATTTTAAACAGTGTATCACTTTTAAATAGCAACATCTTACTTAATTTATATTATTTTGCACAACAATGATTATTGCACTAACATACAGTATATATGAAACTGTTAAAAATTATTATCAGCAAAATACATTGAATCAAACCTTGTTTTATATATTAGCAAGACATGGTTTTATTTCTCTATAAAAACGAACATATGTATATGCAATTCGATAATTGCAAATAGTGGAAATAAATTGCAGAATAATTCCACCTTATTTAATACTTCTAACATCTGTAAGGCGGGCGTTGAAGAGGGAGACTCTCAAGAATTAGATTAAAAAAGTAGAAAAAAGTCGCAAATATTTTGTATTGTATGGCTTACCAAATTGCATGTATAATATCGCCCAAAAATTAAGGATCCTCGTCTAAAAAAGGATCTGAAATATAAATTATTATTATTTAGATTCTTCGATCTGCTTCACAAGTAAAAAAGAAATATGTTTGTAGGTATTAACATTTTATAACAACCAACAAACAATTAAAAACAGTGTATTTGCATACATGTTAATTTGAAAAGGATATTTATTTATTGGGCTGGTTAAAAAACACCTGCATAGATTCTATAAATACATGAATATCCCAGGGGCTGTCTATGGACTTCACTTTCTGAAATGCAATTTTCAAAATTATTTAAAAATTATTCAAAAAATCAGCTTCTATAAATGACCTCTGATTGTTGTTGGGGCGGTGGATTATTTTACAGAAAAGTATGCTTAAATGAAAATAAAGCACATAGCATTCTAGGATTTTTCTTTGTAAAATCAGTCCTTAGAGAAAAGTATATTTAAAATAAATGAAAGAACTGGAGGTTCTAAGGTAAAATATCTAAGTGAATTTTTTCCCAAACATATATTTTTTTAAATAATAGATATTTTAGCAGTTAGTAGACTTGGCCAGATTATCATTAAGCTCATGATTAACCAAAGTTTTGTTGAGTGCTTAGAGATAATTATATTAGAAACAAATGAAATAAAAGTGTCAATATATTAATATATTGGATAGTATTAAAAAAAACAATTTTTTTTCAATATAAAAACACAGCTTTTAATGCGTAGAATTTACTCGTGCTTGTTTAAGTTGAAATCATGCGAGAATATCTTTATTTTTAGCTAGTCATAATCGTTTAGAAAAGGTTATTCAAGCTAAGCTATAATCATGCGAGAATAACATTATTCTTAGTTAGTCATAATTGTTTAGAAAAGGTTATTCAAGCTATAATCATGCGAGAATATTATTATTTTTAGCTAATCAAAATCGTTTAGAAAAGGTTGTTCAAGCTATAATCATACGAGCATAACATTATGTTTAGCTAGTCATAGTATATGCGAATGTTCAATCTATTACTTTATAAAACAATCTACTGTGTGCAACTTTATCAACCTTTTTGTAAGTTGTTTATGGTGCATATTTTTATAAACTTTATAACTTATTCTATTGTATTAAACTTGACAAACTCCATTAGTTATTCTATTGTATACAACTTTATGCTCAAACCAAACCAAACAGTGTAGCATTTGTTCTGCTAACATTATAAAAAGGATCATAATATTAAAATCATAATTAAAACATATGGCGTTTAAACAATTGAAACACATTTATTCATTATTATTAATAAAAACTGTAAAGTTCCAATAATGGTACACATGTTTGTACAATGATGACCTATGTTTGCACAGCTAGATAACACAATTAATATAGAAACCATTTTTTTATTTAACTCGGCATACAATAGTTTAACTTTTAATTTAATGCTCTTTTGCTTGATCGTTTCGATGTATGTGTGGAATTTTATTAGTAATAAAAAATATATTTTTTTGAAAAAAAAAATTCAAATGTTTTCCCGTCCTTGTATTTGTACGTTTAATTTTGACAATTAATACAGTATAAAAACATTTTCCAGTTTTACTGTTCAATATTGAAAACATAATTACTGTGAAATTATTCCAAATGTTATGTTAAAAGCACTCACACAAGCACACACACATACACCATCGCGTACACACGCATGCGCATAAACATAAGATAAATATGTACATTTCCCTCCTGAAATGATCTTAAAACAAATGTGTTTCCCAAGTTTGATTTAATCAAACACGTTTGCCGAACATCCCGTACCCCTAAAAAATGGGGTTGTTTCAAGATGCTTACCAACTTAAGAAAACCCTTAATAGTAAATTTTTAAGAAACCTTATACAATCGTTCGCCAATGAAAGTTATTGTGTCGTAGTTACAGTACTAGTCACATCAGTCTGTAAATGCACATAGGAGAGTTATTCACTAAGATTTAAACTAAACCCGATTCATCCCAGTTAACAATACCGAACATTTTAACAAAATATGATTTAAGATCACTTTTAGCACACTTATAGCACCTTTACTAGAATATTTGGTTATGATGTTGCTTTTAACAAACTACTTAGCAATAATTTAGCAAACACATTAAAATTAAAATCATAGTATGATTTGGGAACAAATGTTTGTTTCTTATTAGCAAATGTTAAGTGATTCAAAGTTTTATAGTTTTTAAAAAAAAATTACATGAGTTTTCTATTTCTGTCTTAAAATTCTGTTTTTATTTGTATTAGAATACTCAATAAGCATGTTCTTAAAATGAAAATTGAAAACTCATGTAAACTTGTTAAATTCGAGCGGTTACGGGCACCCCTTCAAACTTCAGTACAAGGCTGGCATAAGGGTGTGAACATACAGTTAAACTTGCTTATAAGGCTTGTAGTTATAAATTATAATGTTGCTCAAATAGATTTAAATAATACCTCATGGATATCATTGAATTTTAAAAATACAAAAAACTTAAATTCAAAATTTCAGTGTTCAGTCAAACTTTTTTTCATTCCACAAAAAAGGAAGTTTATTTTAAAAGAACTTTAGGCTGTAAACAGGGAGATCAGTATTGAGTGACACCGTTGGTGTAGATGAAGCTTTAGCAAAAGATCATCACTCCTCAACGCTTACTAACATCAAAACTTTCATTGAAAATGTCTTAGTGCCTATATTTTTTATCAGTTCATCAAAAATATTTTGAAGAAAACATTCAACAGGAAAAATACAAATTTGAGGTTTGTTAAAAAGCTTTTCATAATCTCAAATTATGAAACGTTTTTCTAACAAACCAAATTTTTTACCTTTCCTCTTAAACGTATTCTTCAAAATGTTTTTTGATAACTGATGAAAAGTACATAACTTTATTTTCTACTAAAATAAAACGTAGACTTAATATATTAGGATAATCGGTTACATCGGGTACTTTTATCAAACAAATTTGGTATTAGGTCTATATGTAACTTACTACTCATTTTTTTAGTTCTTTGAAATTCGTTTATTTTGGAGCAAGATGTTCGTGGTTTCTGCCAAATCTGTTTGAATTGAACAAAACAAGAAAACTGAAATATAAATGACCATGCCTATGTAATGTTAACAATGTTTGGTAGAACATGCATCAAAAAATATTTATTTTAAAATTAAATTACTATGTAAAAGTGACATTTGGACAACAGGGACAACAATATAGCAGCAGTCTACAGAAAACAGATATAAACATAACTGATGTACTCATATTTTTGCATAAAGATGAAAGGTCAACTGATATAACCTTTTTTATGTCTCATGGCGATATATATATATCGTACAGGGACGATAGTCCCTGTACATAATATTGCTATGTGTGGTTTTTTGTCACGAAGTACCCTTTCAAAAAT
>JARUHE010159294.1:0-14048 GCA_031471125.1 Archaeomysis grebnitzkii | reverse complement strand
TTTAAATATAATACATTAATGTATGGACAGTTAAAAATTCCATAATGTTTTTTTGCTTCTCAAGTAAATTTCGGCATTATTTTTCCCATTTTAAGTTTTAAATGGTCTATTGCACTTATTTTACTATTGTATTTGATTTCAACTAAACCTTTTGTTTACTTTTATTTTTACTTGTATTTTTTTACTTGTATTTTTTTCACTTGTATTTTTTTCACTTGTATTTTACTCTGTCACAATCTAAATTGGAGTATTTTTCTTAGATTTGCATTGTTTTAAGCAAATCCTCAGTTTAGTTCAAACACCCTGAGTTGTGTAGTAGAACTAGTATGTATGAAAGGTGATATATTTATCATTTAAATTATGTTTATTCATGGTTAGCATTACTCTTTGGTAAATGGTTTGCGATGCGAACCATACCATACTGCTTGCATATTTAGGTAAAACACATTTAAATTCTAACAAGAAAAACAATATTTAAAGATGAATACTAATTACAAATAAATCACCATAATGTTTGAAAGTTTTACGGAATCTTACACCAACATATATCTTGAAAACATGAGAACAACGTTTTTTATCGTGATTAACAAGAACATGTTTTCCTCAATAAATCATAATTATTCAATGGTCTGACATTTCTTTCAATGTCTTATAAGATAATTAAATGCATAACCATCGTTATTGAATATGTCAATAACTGATGACGTCATTTATTTATTTTGTAAAGTAGAAAGGGAAAATAATCTCAACCCATAGAAAAATTTAAGATAAATGTGCATGATTCATGTCCATACATTCTGCCTAAATTACATTATCTAAATATGAAAATGCCAAAATAAATATCTGAATAAAAAATTATTAAAGATAAGTTCTTGCATATTGGTTGTAAATCAATTGAAGTATCTGTTCCCATAAATTTGTTTCTCAGATTAATTTAAACATTGCTTTTCGGATATAAATTACAATATCGAAATATATTTTACTAAGAGGAATTCGGTCTTTAGTCTCTTTCATTATGTTGGTGTGGATATCAAATATCATCAAACTCTTATACTTTTCCTACAAACATTGAATCGTATACGTGTTGCATCCAATTTCAAACACAATCGTATTAATCTCGTAGACTATCCAATATATATACGAGTATGTATGTAAATTAACATCAACATTTCATCTCTATTACTTCACTAACATGGGTTTATTAACAAAAAACTTGATGTACAAGCTTTTTTTCATCGTTATTCTATATTTCCCTCCGGTCAATAACTTGTATTAAGTGCAATCGAAGACTAAAAAGTTTTTTCTACTTTGAGGCGGCACAGTGACTCACGTCGACTAGTAAAATACAACTGCGTTAAGAATCATAAATGAACAACAATCATGAAAAATTATAAAATAAAAAATCAGAATAAAGAGACGAAAAAAATTATGAAACATTAGAAAAATCATAAAAACATGAACAATCAGAAAAATCATACAATCATAAAAGTCATAAATACATAACCATGCGGATTAGCTCTGAATACTTAGAAGGTGCAGTGTAGTGTATGTTTTTTCTGTCCTTACCAACATCTCAGAGCAAGGTTAAGAAGACCAAAAGACTTCTTTGTAGTTAGTTTGTTGAAGAAAAAATGAAATGAAATGAATTCAAAGTAATTTTTATTTGATAATTATATTAATACATAAGTGTAGCATAACTTCCATCATTTTATTTTGAATAAAGTTTTTGATCAAAAAATGTTTTGTAAAACTACAAAGACAAAAAAAATATTTTACACACCAAAGGTTTGAATATTTTGAGCAGCTTTCAAAGTTTTATTTAGAATCCATTAGCAAAACATAAAAAATTGCTTTCATTTTTAGTACCCATTTGATTTCAGTGAATACAGAAATGTAAAAATACCTACACAGCTTCACATTGAAAAGAATAATGCAAAAGTGTATAAAACATTTTAGAAAAAATTAAAAAATGTAGATCAACTTTTTTTAATTGTTATGTTATATACAGAATTTTTAGCAAATTTATTTTTATATATTTTAAACTTTTCAAAAATTTGGGTTTGTTTCAACAATTCATGTAGGTGTATGAGTGTTATCGCGGGCTCTTGGGCGAAACAAAGCGTTGGTTATACCGCCAATTATTTATGTTGTTGTTGTCGATGTTATTTCAGTTGATGTTTTATCCAACGTCAGTTGAACATTGATACAAGACCTTTCAAAATGTTTGTAATTGTTTAACTTATTTTATTGATGACTTAAGAAACATTTAATAAACATTTATGATTTAAATTTCACTCTATATTTTCAAGAAAACATGTTCTAGACTAATTATGTACGAATCATAGTGAAATTAAAGTGATCGATTATTATAAGCGTATTATTAAGCGTGTTAACAAATTTTCATAAAAATTCAGTTTATGAAACCTAAAAGCTTTAATTTCTCAGTTCAACAGAAGTTATTTATTGTTTATTGAAAAAAATAGTCTGAGTGACATGTAGGCCTTAAAGATGATCCTAACCAATACAGAAAGAAACATCTGAACCTTACTTCATAATAACTGCAGGAACTTTCAGTAGTTATTGTAAGAAATATAAAATATTATAAACAATGTCAGTATTTTCACATTTACCAGAAGTTGTTCTTTGTATCTTGTTCTGTTATTGACATTTTCTTAACTTACATCAAAATACTATATTGGCTATTTAGAAAAATCTAACTTTTGGAAGGGTATTATGAATATATTTTTTGTGCGTGTCTATTTATGTGTATGTATGTGTATGTAAATATATTTTTGTCTTTTCTTCCGCAATAAAATAACTGTTTTTTTTAAAGAAACTAGTAATTTAGTAATTATGTGTATGTATATGTATGTATATGTATGTATGTGTATGTATGTATATTTATTTTTATTTTCAAAAATAAAATAAAATATAGTATAAAAAATACAGTTCTTACCATTTAATTTTCACAATTTCAACTAATTTGAAAGAAAACAATCGTTAGATTCTAAAACTCGTTACCTCGGATTAAATCATGGGGAAAAATTGGTTAAATCCCCTAAGATTTGAGGATTTGGCAACACGTAGGGAAAGATTATGTTGAAAAGTATGTTTTTTCAGCCTTCCAAATTTTGTTCTCAGAGCTAAAGAATTACCTCAAAAAGTGCAAATAGAGTTCTATGTTTTTTCGATCCAAAAAATAATATTTTTATTGTTAGTAATTTTGTAATTTAATCAGAAAAATATTTCACCATAACTGAAAAACTGAATTTAGAATAAATTTGTTGAAATGAATTGAAACTTTAAAACAACATTTTGCATTATAATGATAATTAAGTCACAATTGAAGTAAATATACAGTTATTTATGTTGTTTAAATTAATCTCATAGCTTGACGTACCAGTTATATTAACTACTTCACATTAAACCTAAAACCTACACTGAAAAAATTTGACTATTTTTTATGTCTAAGATAGTCGAGATGAATACCCTCAAATTGACTAACCTTTACTTACAGTGCATACTTTTTCTTGATTCAATCAACTTTTATGTGATTCAATCAAAATCGCATCATAGTGTACAAATACGATACAAGAAATTGGATGATCTAAATTTTGACTATCTTAGACATAAAAGCTAGTCATGTTTTTTCAGTGTAGTTAAGGCAGCAAGAAAGCCAAAGTATACCTTACAGCCAATTCAATGAAGTGACGTCATTCCGATAATTATTCAATCGGAAGAATATGAAAAAGGAAGAGAGGAAACGCAATAAAGAAGAGGATAAGATGGCGGAAATGTCGTTTTTGTGCAATTCTTTGAAAGTGGAAACAAAATGAGGAAATAAAAGGTCGTTTTATTCTCTTTAGCGAAATAATAAAACTGTCTTCAATGAATTCCTACAAACACTCTGACTTTCCGCTCCATCAACCCCAGGATTTGTTGATATTAACTCCGTTCGAATTGACTCAATTCTCTTCTATTCTCCTACCCTCTTCTTTCTTTTATTCTCTTACTCTCTCCTTTCCTTCATTCTCCTACCCTCTCCTTTCCTCGATTCTCCTACCCTCTCCTTTCCTCTATTGTTCTACCCTATCCTTTTCATTATTCCACTACCCTTTCCTTTCCTCGATTCTCCGACCCTCTTCTTTCTTCTATTCTCTTACTCTCTCCTTTCCTTCATTCTCCTATCCTCTCCTTTCCTCAATTCTCCTACTCTCTCCTTTCCTCTATTCTCCTACTCTCTCCTTTCCTCTATTCTTCATTTTCGCCCTTCCATTATTATCTTGCCCTCTCTTTTCCTCTATTATACTACCCTATCCTTTAAATTTTTCTCCTACTCTCTCTCTTCCTTTATTCTCCTACCCTTTTCTTTCCTAGATTCTCTTACCCTCTCATTTCCTTTTATATCCTACCCTCTCCTTTTTTTCATTCTCCTACCCTCTCTTTTTCTTTATTCTCCTACCCTCTCCTTTCCTTTTTTCTCCTACCCTCTCCTTTCCTTTATTCTCCTATCCTCTCCTTTCCTCTATTTTCCTACCCTTCTCTTTCCTTTGTTCTCCTACCTTCTTATTTCCTTTATTCTCCTACCATGTCCTTTCCTCTATTAGCATACTCTATCCTTTCCTTTATTATCCTACCTTTTTATTTCCTTTATTCTCCTACCATATCCTTTCCTCTATTATCATACTCTAGCCTTTCCTTTATTATTTTATCCTCCACCTTTTCACTATTTTCCTACCTTCTCCAATGCTCTCTTATCCACTGTTTTCACCTTTCTTGTCTGTCTAATTAAGACACCATTTAGATTTTCCTCAAATGGTCTTGACTAAAAAGACGTTTCACTTTTTGGTACGAATGTAATAACTTTTTCATTTATATTATTTTGTTATTATCATTGTAGTTTCATAAAAATTATATTAGTATCACTACAATGTTGTAATCTTTATTAATATTAAGAAATAAGAAGTTGGATTATCCTACAAGTAAAGCTTAAGTCTTAAAAAAATGATTTTATATAAACATATAAATTAATTATCATTTGTATTATGTTCAAATATCTAATTAGCTATACACAAATAATGATTTTTTGTTATAGTTTGAAAATATAGTTCTACAAAATGTTTTTATGTTTTAATACCTTACTATACGTATTAAGAAAATCAACAGAAACAAACTTTCGTTTTGTTAACTTATTAAAACATTGAAATATATTTGGATTTAAAATATGTTATTTTTTAAAATCTATGTTATCTCAGGCTATAGCAATTATTATTAAACCTAATGAATTAAGTTTCGTTGTTTCCTAACTAGACATGTAAGCGTTTTTACGAACCTGTCATGGTTTCATAAATCAAGAAAACAAATTTTAAGTTTTGTTTTATACATATATGTTAATTTATTTAAAAATTAAGAAATAGTGATAAAAACGAGTATTTATTGATTTATGTAGAACAAAAGTTTATTAATGTGATAAAAAAACATAGAACTAATGATACGCAAACATTTTAATTTAAGTTACAATAAATAATGTTCTATAATCCATGGAGATAGTGATCTATAACATTTTAATTCAATAGAATCTTGACCTATAACATTTCAATATTTTAACGTCGTCATAATCTTTAAAGTAGAATAAAATTCCGATTTTTATTGCAAGTATTTATTTTTAAATCTAAAGGTTTAAACGAAATATTGGTTGAAAATTCCTTAGGTTTAATGTATATACTTTAAGTTTTCGTATTTATTCTTTTTGTTTTTTATTCATATTTAAACCTATCATGCATTTCAATGTACTTATGTTGTATATTTATTCATAATAATCATAATATTTTTAGCTAAAAACATAAAAAAAATAAAGAAAACAATGGTAATAATTATGTTCTTTATTTTTCAGCTGCGAACAACCGCGAACCGCGCATAACCGAACACCCGAACGACTTCACAGTTCCGCGAAACGAACCGGTTTCGTTGAACTGCGGCGCAGAAGGCAAACCGAAACCGGACATAAAATGGTTCAAGGATGGCATCCGCGTGAAGGAGTCTGCCCACAAGGTCATCCTTCCCACAGGATCTCTTTTCTTCCTCAAGTTGGCGCAAAGCAAGAAAGACAACGACGCCGGAAAATATTGGTGTGTTGCCTCGAATTTTCTTGGACGCGCTCGATCGAGGAACGCAACTCTCAATATTGCTTGTGAGTTTTTTCCTTTTTTTTTGGGTTCCTTGGTGTGATAAAAGATCTTGCTTATTAGTTTATATTATAAAAGGGGTTTCATTTTTTTTTCTAGTTTTTTCTAGTTTTCTTAAGTTAGATTTCTTTGGTATGATAAGAGTTTTTTGTTCCCTGTTTTTTCTTTTTTATGGTAACAACGTTTGCTTGTAAGGATCTCCAATATGTTTGTTCTTTGTTTTATTTTATGTTTTCCATTAGATATGATAAACTATTTTACTTGTACTTGTTTTTTCCAAAAAAAATGCGGTTTCTTTCGTTTTAACCTTTAATATGGTTTAAGAATAAAAGTTTTTTCAATATTAACTTCATCTATAATAATTATTACTCAAACGTAATAAGGTTAACATATTAACAGTATTGTTTGCATTTGTCAATGATATTCATTAATTTACTGATTATAATTTTTCAATGTCTCAAGTATAATATGAGTTTCTTTTTATTTTATTTTATTAATGTTTATTTTTTTGTTGAAATGTAAAATAAGTTTTATTTGTATGTCTTACATATTCTTATACTTATGTTTTAAATTGGTTTGTTAATGTTTACATATAAATTCTATGTTTTTTATATTATCAAAAACAAATGTATTTCTAGGTTTCCTTAAATATTAAAAAATAACAAGTTTTGTAATTTAAACAATGAAGACAAAAATTTGGTTGCATCAAATTTGTTTAATTGTCGATTTTGTCGGAGCGATAGTTAGTCGACTTAAAAATTTAATTTAATCCAAGATTAAAATTCATGACGTCATCAATGTGATTAAATCGATTAAATCCGTCGGATTTTTGCGCCAAAGAAACTGTCTTTTTAATCTTTTCAGAAAACTTTTTTCTTTGTCTTTTTCGAGAAAAGTTTTGAATGGAAAGTTGATTTAGTTTTGTTTCATTAAGTTAATTGGCGTTTGTATTTCCCTGGTTCCAACATTTTTTTCGAATCGATATGTCTTCATAAATTTAATGAGATTTTCATTCTAATATTTTTTATTTTAACCATGAAAAGTTTTTATATTTTGTTCAGTTAATTGACATTTTCATTCAATTAGTTTAAATCTGTAGTGTGTATAGTATATACATGTATTTCCGAACGAATTTTATTATTTTGAATATATAACAAATGAATAAAACTTTTGTTTGTGTAATTTTTTTTATATGTTTTACTTAGCCTTAAAAGTTTTATATATTTAAAAAATTTAACCAATACAAGTAAATTCATTTATACTTTATACAATATTTGTTTTTTCGATATACTTTAATCAAATACTATTTTAATCCGCTAATATTTAATGAACTAATATTTTAATCAAATAACAATTTAATGAACTACTATTTTGCTCAACTATTATTTTAATTAACTAATATTTTGATCAACTAATATTTTGAGCAACTAATATTCTAATCAACTAGTATTTTAATCAACTAATGTTTCAATCAACTAACATTTTAATAAACATATTGTTTAATCAACTAATGTTTTAATCAATAAATATTTTAATAAACTAATATTTTGAGCAACTAATATTTTAATCAACTAGTATTTTATTCAACTAATATTTTAATCAACTAATATTTTAATCAACTAACATTTTAATCGACTAATATTTTAATCAACTAATGGTTTAATCAATTAATATTTTAACAATTGATGTTTTAATCAGCAAATGTCTTAATCAACTTAATATTTTAATTAACTAATATTTTAACCAACTAATGTTTTGATCAACTGATAATTTATTCAACTAATATTTTAATCAATTAATATTTTATACAACTAAGATTCAAACCCACTAGTAGTTCAATCAACTAACATTTTAACCACTAATATTTTAATCAACTAATATTTTAACCAATTAATATTTTAATCAACTAATATTTTTATAAATTAATATTTATACAACTAATATTTAAATCAACTAATATCTTAGTCAACTAATTATTTAATCAACTAGTATTTTATTCAACTAATATTTTAATTAACTAATAGTTTAATCAACTAATATTTTATTCGACTCATATTTTAATCAACTAATGGTTTAATCAATTAATATTTTAACAATTGATGTTTTAATCAGCGAATATCTTAATCATCTAATATTTTAATCAACTAATATTTTAACCAATAATGTTTTGATCAACTGATAATTTATTCAACTAATGTTTTATTCAATTAATATTTTATACAACTAATATTCAAACCAACTAATATTTTAATCAGCTAATAGTTTAACCAACTAACATTTTAATCAACTAATATTTTAACCAACTAATATTTTATTCAACTAATATTTTAATCAATTAATATTTATATAACTGTTATTTAAATCAACTAATATCTTAGTCAACTAATATTTTGATCAACTAACATTTGAATCAACTAACAATTTAATCAACTAATATTTTAATCGAATAAAGCCTTAATCAACTAATAATTTAACCAACTAATATTTTAATCAACTAGTATTTTAATCAACCTATATTTTAATCAACTAATAGTTTAAGCAACTAACATTTTAATCGACTAACATTTCAATCAACTAATGGTTTAATCAACTAATATTGTATACAACTAATATTTTATTCAATTAAAATTTTAATCTATTAATATTTTAACAATTAATGCTCTAATCAACTAATATTTTAATCAGCGAATATTTTAATCATCTAGTATTTTAATGAACTAGTATTTTATTCAACTAATAGTTTAATCAATTAATATTTTAATTGACTAATATCTTAATCAACTAATGGTTTAATCAATTAATATTTTAACAATTGATGTTTTACTCAACTAATATTTTAATCAGCAAATATTTTAATCATTTAATATTTTAATCAACTAATATTTTAACCAACTAATGTTTCAATCAACTGATATGTTATTCAACTAATATTTTAACCAACTAATATTTGAATCAACTAATATTTTAACCAACTAATATTTTATTCAACTAATATTTTAATCAATTAATATTTATACAACTAATATTTAAATCAACTAATATTTTAACCAACTAATATTTTATTCAACTAATAGTTTAACCAATTAATATTTATACAACTAATATTTAAATCAACTAATATCTTAGTCAACTAATATTTTATTTAACTAATATTTTAATCAACTAACAAACATTTGAATCAACTAATATTTTAACCAACTAATATTTTAATCAACTAGTATTCTAATCAACTTATATTTTAATCAACTAATAGTTTAAGCAACTAACATTTTAATCGACTAATATTTCAATAAACTAATGGTTTAATCAACTAGTATTTTATACAACTAATATTTTAATCAATTAATATTTTAACAATTAATGCTTTTACCAACCAATATTTTAATAAGCGAATATTTTAATCATCTAGTATTTTAATCAACTAGTATTTTAACCAACTAATGTTTTAATCAACTGATATTTCATTCAACTAACATTTTAATCAATTAATATTTTATATAATTAATATTCAAATCAACTAATATTTTAATCAACTAATTTTTTATTCAACTAATATTTCAATCAACTAATATTTTAACCATTTAATATTTTATTTAACTAATATATTAATCAATTAATGTTTATACAACTAATATTCAAATCAACTAGTATTTTAGTCAACTAATCTTCTAATCAACTATTATTTTAATCAACTAATATCTTAAACAACTAATCTTTTAATCAACTAATATTTTAATCAACTAATATTTTAGTCAATTAACATTTTAATGAACTAATACTTTAATCAACCAAAATTGTAATCAACTAATATTGTAGTCAACTAATATTTTAAAAAACTAATATTTTATTCAACCAAAATTTTAATCAACTAATATTTTAGTAAACTAATATTTTAATCAACTAATATTTTAGTCAACTAACATTTTAAACAACTAATGTTTTAATCAACTAATATGTTAATCAACTAACATTTTAGTCAACAAATATTTTAATCAACTAATATTTTAATCAACTAATATTTTAATCAACTAATATCTTAATCAACTAACATTTTATTCAACTAATATTTTAGTCAACTAATATTTTAATCAACTAATATTTTAGTCAACTAATATTTTAATCAACTAACATTTTAATCAACTAATAGAAATTGAAAATTCTTCCAAATTTGTCAAACATTATAAACGTTTGGAAGAAATTTTCTGTCGGACGCAAAAAATCTTTTGTTTTTGCCGAACGAGATTTTTTTTAGTCAAAATCTTAAGTAATCAATCATGAAACTTCTGGAAAATGAACAACTTTTCTTCGAAGTTTTTTGTAACTATCATTCTTAATGTTGTTGTTGTCATTGTTGTTATTATTTTTATAGTGTTGTTTTTAATGGTTAATGTTGTTGTTGTCATTGTTGCTCTTATTATTATGAGTGTGTTGTTTTATTGATAATATTATTGTTGTTGTTCTTGTTCTTATTGTTATAGTGGTTTTTTTTTCATAGTTAATTTTATTGTTGTTATTGTTGCTCTTATTGTTATGATCGTGTTTTTGTATTGCTAATATTATTGTTGTTGTTGTTGTTGTTCTTATTGTTATAGGGTTGTTTGTTTTTATTGTTAATATTTTTGTTATTGTTGTTATAGTGTTGTATATTTTATTTTTAATCTTATTTTATCTGTATTATACTGTTGTTTCTATTGTTTGTTGTATTGTTAATATTAGTGTCATTTTTTTTCTTATTGCTGATAAATATCATAGTGTTTTTGTTATTCTCTTAAACTATTGATATTATTATTATTGTATGTGTTATTGGTATTTTATTATTGTACAGTATGTGCTGTTGTTATTTGTGTTGTTTTGTGTCTAAAATTATATACATCATTTTAAATCATACTTATATTTCTTTGTTCATTATTAGTATCTTATTTTATCAATATAATTTTCATTTATTATTGTTATTATCACATTGTATCATTGTAACATTATATCAATATAACATTTATTTATTATCATTATTATTTTATGTTTCATTTTTTTAACCATTTGTTATTATAAAAAAAATGTGTTGTATACAAAAATAAATTTGTATGTAAATTAAGTTTACCTTAGATATTAAAAAAAAGTATAATTGGTCTATTTTTTTAAATATTTTTTATATGTTTGAATTTTAATGATAAATGTAATTTGTTTTTAATAGATACTGAGTTTATTCCTAATAGAATGTGTTCAATCATATTTAAAATAAAATAAAAATAAAGCTATTGTCAAAATTTGTAAGAATTTAGGAATATTAAAATAAATATATTTTCTATCTTTAAAGTTTTGTTTCTAAAATTCAATAAAAAATGTTGAAGATTTTTTTTTGTAGTTATTTTAAATCCATCATTTCGTGTTTCATATTTTTATGATTTTTTTATAAAAATTTCAGAGTTTTGTTTCATTTTCTGTTTATTTCAAGTCCTGTATGTGTTTTAAGCTCTTGAAGTTGTTTTTAATTACATTGTTGCTTTATAGTAATCTAATTCTTAGCGTTCAAGTTTCTTGCTATACAAGTTAGAAAAATTCTTGACTTAGTATATATTGTAACAGTTTATTATAAATGTAAATAAAACAAATTTTATGCTAAATTGTAATACATTTTTAAGCATTTTGATAAATTATTATGTATTAAAATAAATTACTAAATATTGTTATAAAGGATTATCGACAGAGTAAATTGTAATTGAATATTATGAAAACATTATTATAAAGGATTATCGATTAGAGTAAATTGTAATTGAATATTATGAAAACATTATTATAAATTATAATAATTTTAAATATATTATTAAACATTATAACAAATAGTTTAATATTTTAACATTAAATTTTTAAACATTAAACTAAACTGATATAGTTTATTTAAATTTACAATAAATTATAAGATATTATGATACATTTGAATAAATTATTACATATTTTAATAGTTTATAATAAGTAGTTAAGCATTATAACAAGTTATCAAATTTTACATAAGTTTATAACAAACTGTTAAACATTATAACAAAATACTTAAATATTATAGTAAACCAACATTTATTATAACATTTTATTATAATGTATTAAACATTATAATAAAAATTAAACATTATACTACGTATTTAACCCTATAACGTCAGATGTAAGGAATTATATACAATTAATAATAAATATTTTAATACAAATTGTAATGCATTTAGGTCATTATGACGATAACTGTCCAACTGTTACAGGGTTAAATACTATAATGTTGCATAATAGATTATTAAACATTATAATAAGTTACTAAATGTAATGGTTATTTATAATAAACAATTAAATATAATAGTAATTTATAATAAACAATTAAATATAATTAACAATTAAATATAATAAACAATTAAACATAATAGTATTTTATAATAAACATTTAAATATAATAATATTTTATAATAAACAATTAAATATAATAGTAATTTATAATAAACAATTAAATATAATAATAATTGATAATAAACAATTAAATATAATAGTAATTTATAATAAACAATTGAATATAATAATAATTTATAACAAACAATTAAATATCTTAATAAATTTTTAAATATTATAATAATTTATAACAAACAATTAAATATCATAATAAATTTTTAAATAATATAATAATTTATAGCAAACAATTAAATATCATAATAAATTTTTAAATAATATAATAATTTATAACAAACAATTAAATATCATAATACATTTTTAAATAATATAATAATTTATAACAAAAAATTAAATATCATAATAAATTTTTAAATAATATAATAATTTATAACAAACAATTAAATATCATAATATATTTTTAAATAATATAATAATTTATAACAAACAATTAGATATCATAATAAATTTTTAAATAATATAATAATTTATAACAAACAATTAAATATCATAATAAATTTTTAAGTAATATAGTAATTTATAACAAACAATTAAACATCATATTAAATTTTTAAATAATATAATAATTTATAACAAACAATTAAATATCATAATAAATTTTTAAATAATATAATAATTTATAACAAACAATTAAATATCATAATAAATTTTTAAATAATATGATAATTTATAACAAACAATTAAATATCATAATACATTTTTAAATAACATAATAATTTATAACAAACAATTAGATATCATAATAAATTTGTAAATAATATAGTAATTTATAACAAACAATTAAATATCATAATAAGCTTTTAAATAATATAATAATTTATAACAAACAATTAAATATCATAATAAATTTTTAAATATTATAATAATATATAAAAGAAACGACAACTGGGTCATTACTAGAAGCAAACTCTTCTTTACTCTGCCAACACAAAATAATTATTTTCCTTTTGTAATATTTACTCAGAAATCAGTCCACAAACATCTTCAAATTATTTACTTTCTGGATCAACTTTACTAAAAAAATATTCTTCTCTTTTTCCTCTATTTGCTGATATATATAATTACATAAGATAACATAATGTAAGGTCTATAACATAAGATATATAGTATTACAATATAACGTAAGATATATAGCATAAAACATATAACACAACAAATATATTATTACAACATAACGCAAGATATATAACATAAAATGTATAACATAACACATATATATTATTACAACATAACGTAAGATATATAAAATAAAATGTATAACACAACACATATATTATTACAACATAACGTAAGATATATAACATAAAATATATAACAACATTATATCATTACAACATAACGTAAGATACAGGGGTTGGACAGAATAATGGAAACACTTAACATTTTGGTAAGTACACTAACCTCTGATTTGCCATTTTACCG
>JARUHE010159183.1:0-14048 GCA_031471125.1 Archaeomysis grebnitzkii | reverse complement strand
CACCAAATAAAAAATACAATAAGAAAAAACTTACGAAAAATTTACGTTTGTGTTTTGTTTTACATTTCTAAAAAAAACTAAAACACATTCACGAAATGATTGGAAAATAATTGAGCTCTACCTCACATCGCAGACAAATGACATTTCTTGGCAAAGAAAACAAAAACAAAAAATTAAATGATGACTTAAACAGAATTCTGAAAGGTGAACAAACTTTACCTTTTCCGCTCACAAAGTTATCCTTGTGATAACTATATCATTGGATCGGCAATAACACAAGTGAGGTAAGCTCTATTTTATTTGAATGTGGGTTGCCTCACTTGTGCTATTGTAGATCCAAATATGGATAAATGATAGCACACGTGAGGTAAGCTCATTTTATTTGAATGTGGGTTGCCTCAATTGTATTTTTGTTGATCCATATAAAGTTGTTTTATCTAAACATATCATTGCCAGTATTTTATAACCGATTATTATACATAATTTGCTACACAATTAATAAAAATAATAAATGACGATAACGATGAATGTTGAGCTCACAGACAATAGAAAGCTGTATCATTGGAAATCATAGAATGTCCAATGATAAAACAAGATAAAACAAGATAATGCGGACATAATGATAGTTAAAACTTGGACAAATTATTTAAAAAGTCAAAATAATTTCACTGTAAAAAAGAGGGAAAACTGAAACAAGTGGTTGCACCAACATTTGTAAACAACAAAAAAGGAAAACCACAACAAAAAAGAAAATCTTTTCGGTAATGTTTTTGGTTTAAAAACAATTTTATAAACAAAATATATTTTCTTACTTAAGCACAATTAATTTTTATTAATTTGTTTACATTTAATATTTAAATAAATTATTTTGTAAATAAAAACTAATCTACTCGACGGATTCAATCAAAAAATAAATTAGGAAGGATTCTAACAGGATTTCTAGAAGTCCTTCCGTGCGCTGCCACAGAATTTCTGGCCACCCTTAATTGAATGATCCCAACACGGTATTGATTAGGAGGAAACAACAGATCAAATTGAAACGCGCTAAACTGTGGATTTTATTCGGGATTTCATTGATGTGAAATCCGAAATGATTTCATTAGTATATCGACCCTCGCAAATTGTTTGTTAATTGACGAAATGAATTCAACTGTTTGTGGTGAAATCAGCCGGCGGTGTCGATGTCGGTGTTGCGCCTGTAAATGTTTTCCTTTCATAATTGGGATGAAACTAAATAATTTAATTATTTAACATAACCAAAAATAATTAAAATAAAATCCCGTTTCAAACATTTGACTGGAAGCCATCGGCTGTTGTGTTTATAATCAGTTACACAAAATAAGATATTTGTGGCTGTCAAAAACAAAAAGTTTTTGCAAATATCAAGTCACAATGTTGAACATTTAAGCCTATAACTTAAAAAATGTATTCATATTGCCAAACTTTGGTTGTCTTCATCAACAAGCGATTAATCCTCAAGTATCAACTAAGTGTCAGTTGAAATACATTAATTTGGGGTTGATTACCTATGTATATATATATATACCTATATATATATATATATATATATATATATATATAAATGTTGAACAAAAGCTTAGGAATTTAAAATGTTAAAAAAGTATCATGAATATATATACTTGAAAAAACAAGCACGAGTAAAATGTATGTAATTGTTATATATTATTATATTAATATTTGTCTTTCATTTGTTATTAATCAAATTCTCTCTAAGCCTTCCAACAAAATCATTGGTTAACCATCAGTTTTATGATAAGCTGGCGAAGTCTAAAAACTATATTACCCGAATTACTGTGCAAGATAAAGTTCGTTTAAGTTTTATATAAAAAACATTATTACGGTAAAAATACTAAGTCTGACGATATATACGAAAAAAATTACAATGACCAACATAAAAGTGAAGAGATGTGAATAAAGTGATAAAGTGAATAGAGGAAGACCGGAGAGGTATGCATAAGTCAACCATATAATTGTATGATGATATCAATACAGTAAACATGTGAAGCGATCAATACAGTTAACATTGGAGAGTGAATAGGTGTGAATACAGTAAACATAAAAGATTGAAAAAGTGTGTTTATATTAAACAATTCAAGAGTGAACAAATTTAAATACAGTAAACATAAGAGTGGTATTAGAATAACAAATATTAGCGATGAAAAGTTATAAATACAGCAACTATAAAGAGTGTTCTTTTTTATTTGAAGCAAACATAGCCGAGTGACGAGATACGAACATAGTAGCATGAAGAGTGAAGATGTACGAATAAAACAAACTGAAGAAAGGAATGAATGCATGCATAAATAATAGGCCTATACCAGCGTTGCATTCTGTGATTATTGAGAACAGAAAAGAGGTAACAAAGCAAACATAGGTAGGAACAAGGCAAACATTAACAGTGGAAAGGTACGAATAAAGTAAATAGAAGAGTAGAGAAATAAAAATAGAGTGAGCACAGGTACGAATATAGTAAACGAAAAAGTTGAGAGATACGAGTAAAGCAAACATACACATTGAGAGGTTCGAATAAAGTAAAAAAGAGCAAACAGAAGAACGAATAAAAGAAACAAGAGTGGAGAGGTAAAGTAAAGAAAACAGAGGTAGGAATAAAGCAAACAGAAGAGTGGAGAGGTGAAAATAAAGCAAACAGAAAAGTTGAGAGGTGCGAATAAAGCAAACAGAGGTAGGAATAAAGCAAACAGAAGAGTGGAGAGGTGACAATAAAGCAAACAGAAGAACAAATAAAGCAACTAGAAGAGTGGAGAGGTAGAAATAAAGCAAACAGAGGTACGAATAAAGCAACCAGAAGAGTGGAGAGGTATGAACTCTTCTATTTAAGGGAACGACTGACTGGACATGAGGAGAATCTGTCGGTTTAAGCTCCCCAATTGGCTCGGAGAGAAGGCATCTGTAAGGATCAACGGATGAAGCTGTTATGGGATAACCGGGATTGGTGTGGTGTGTCGTGGTAATGTTTGGGGAAGGGGTGACAATCCCCTTGATTTCCTGTCCACTTTTGGGGTCATCCGAAATGCGACAAAGTAATAACTAATATTGCCTCTTTTATTGCTGGAGGGAGGGTGGTTATTAATGTTCTATTGTTTCCATGTTACAATGATATTACGTTACAATATTACAAATATTGTCATCGCATTATTGTCATCTTGTTTCGAGCAAATATTATTGCTATGGCTGGATTATTTATTACTTTTTGTTCTTTATGAAGATCTTTATTGTAATTATGGATGTTGTGACATTTTAGATTGTATGAACAATATGTTCACACATCTTTAGCGGTGGCGGTTTTGTATTTAAACTCATTATTATTCTTATTATTCTTCTTCTTATTATTATTATTATTATTATTATGGAGGTTATAACATTTTAGATTGTATGAACAATATGTTAACACATCCTTAGGGGAGGTGGTTTTGTATTTAAATTTACAACTATGTTAGATAAAATGATTGTAATTAAATATAATATGTAAAACAGACAAACTGAATATGTGAAACATTAAATTATATAATTACATAAATATGAATTTTATATTTAATGTACATGCGAGTATTTCAATATGCGTTTCAAAGTGAAAAGTTGTATATTAAAACGCGTAAGTCGAAGTTTTTTAACCAGATTAAAATAATTGTGTAAACATTTATAATCGTGTATGCATTTAGTACGGCATTGCATTGCCACAATTGAAGTACAAAAGAAGACGCGGTTTGAAATAAATTGAATTTTTCTAAGTGGAATAATATACATAATGGTCAAAGAAAGCCAATCTATAAAAGCAATAATTTCCCTCTTTTCCTTATAAATCTAACCAGAATAACGTCGAAAACAGAACAAATGAGGCTCCCGTGGGCCTCATTGAACAAGATGCCTCCTCTCTCATCTCCCATTCAACAAGATGCTGCCTCTCTCATCTCGCGACCTGACATCTCGGCTTCCCCAAATGACAACGAATCTCCCAACTCCCAGAAGGACAATGAAAGCATAAGAAAGCACCGAAGTGACACGCAACTATTTGTACTAATATTAAACATTCACAATTTATGCTTCAACATTTCTTTTCAAGAGTTTTGCATCACAGGAAAAAATTAGATCATGTTGATGGAGTTATTAAAAGAACTTTTGTTCTGGAGAGTTATTGGCTTTAATACAGACATGCAATTATCATGGTTTATCATGGTTTATCATGGTTTATCATGGTTTATCATTGTTTATCATGGTTTATCATTGTTTATCATTGTTTATCATTGTTTATCATTGTTTATCATTGTTTATCATGGTTTATCATGGTTTATCATGGTTTATCATGGTTTATCATGGTTTATCATGGTTTATCATGGTTTATCATTGTTTATCATTGTTTATCATGGTTTATCATGGTTTATCATGGTTTATCATTGTTTATCATTGTTTGTCATTGTTTGTCATTGTTTATCATTGTTTATCATTGTTTATCATTGTTTGTCATTGTTTGTCATAGTTTATCATTGTTTATCTTTTTTATTTACTAATTAATAACCGCATGCATAGTGTTTAATGATAACTTAAACAGGTTGATTCCCCGTACTTCAAAATGAGTCTCAAATAAAAAGTTCGTCAAATTAACTGAGGAATGTTTAATTTTTCAAAGTTTTTCATTGTTTTTCATAACTTATTTGTGTTGCATAACAATGCTTGAGGCGGAGAAATTTTAACGTTTGCAAGTTTATTTAAATGTTATGTTTAAAATCTTATTCTTTCATCTGATCAAGTATTTATTATTGTTTATTTTGCTTACAAAGTTAATTTTAAAAAAATCAATTAATTACTCAAGCCCAAAAGTTAAATAATTTAAATACATTTATTTGTACCAAAAGTAACAAAAACAATATACAATTTTTTTTATAGAAATCTCACAGAAAAATAAAAGCATTTGAGGAAAAATAGATAAATAGCTATTGTTGATAATTTTAAAACATTTGTTTCATTTTAAAGAAAGTTTTTACTTATATTATTACCAAATTATATTCACTGTAACTTATATTGATTATATTTCTCTGTATTTTTTTGATTATCTTACAAATCAAAATTAATGGAAATCTATACTTGTGTGTGTTAGCAATTTTTTCCAGGAATTTCTTGCAAATAGAATTATAAAAACAAAGAAAATGAATTGTTTGGACCTTTTTGATTGATTAACCAAGACGTAGAATCGTGAAAAAGATATTTGACCAAGTCCACAACATGTGTTCGGAGATAATGATGAAAAATGATGTCGACGTGGTGGAAAAAACAAAATTATTCGCATCCAAATCAAGGAAACAATTTGGCTTCCTCAAGATTTGTTTTTGTAAATAATAAAAAGGTTTAATGTTTTTTAATGTTTTTAATGTTTTAATATTTGAATGTTTTTAATATTTTAATATTTTTAATGTTTTAATATTTTAACATTTAACATTTGTTGTCAATTATTTATGATAAATATAGATAATCCTACGATAAAAAATAAATTATATTCAAGATAAGTAACACAAAAACACAAATTTAAAATCAAACGAAAATATTTTATTTTGTAAAAAATTGGCAAAACCAATACAAAGAAGAGCTGAACAACATTAGAAAAAATGTTTTTTTTTTAATTTTTTTTGGACAATCAAGAATAAGGAAACTAAATTTATAAATAAGTTTGTATATTAATTTTAAATTGCTTCTTAAAAGTAATTAGATTAGACACAGCCATTTGATGTATTTAAAAATAATAATTTTAATAAATAGCTCACTTCATTTTAATTAAATATTAATTTTAGAGAAAAACTCAAAAAGTTAGAACTTTGATTTTTGGTAACATTGAAAAAAAACAGAGCCTAAATACTGCTGAAACAACCGATATCTCAAAAACAGACTTGTGTAAAAGTTTTTTTTAGTAAAGGTTGGCCAGAATTAACACTTCTACAATTTGTTCTAAGTAAACATTCCTTTAAAATCAAAAGTTATAAACCAAATTTTAAGTTTGGTTAACCCTACAAAAACACACGTCTAATAACTATTATTTAAAAAATATAAGTTTGTTCAAAAAGTTTTAGTAAAAATTGTTGAGAATCTAAAGTTTTACATTTTGGTATATGTTAACATTCCTGTAAAATGAAAAAAAATATTCAAATTTTTCAAGAACACCTAATTTAAAAAAAATATAAAACTTAGAAATAAAAGCTTTAAATAAAAAGTTAGAATTAAAAACTCCACATTTTATTGTATACAAACATTTCTCTAAAGTAAATAATAAAAACTTGGTCCCAACAACGATATCGAATAGTATACAAGACTTAATTCCCACACATTAAATTTTTTTCTAAATGTATGTTGGAGTTAAGTGTAACATTTTGAACAAAATAGTTTAATAAAATTAAAAAATGATGAATTGTATGAAAAAAGAAAACATGAAAATATTAAACACATTTTTCAAGTGAAAAAAAAATAAACGAGCTCAACAAAAGTTATAAATAAATGTTCAACATCGTTTGCCTCAACATCTGACAATGGAA
This sequence comes from Archaeomysis grebnitzkii, assembly GCA_031471125.1. NCBI lineage: Eukaryota > Metazoa > Arthropoda > Malacostraca > Mysida > Mysidae > Archaeomysis > Archaeomysis grebnitzkii. Next base: position 7,491 of record JARUHE010159183.1, on the reverse strand, counting down.
AAAATTTCCATATCCCTTTATTGAAGCCATGGGAGCTGTGGATTGTACAAACGTTTTAGCTGTTCATGGTAGGTGGTGGGACATATTCAGTATACATAGAGGGAGACCTTCAGTATACATATGGGGACACATTTAGTACAAATATGGGGACACATTTAGTATACATAGAGGGAGACCTTCAGTATACATATGGGGACACATTTAGTATACATGGCTGGATATCTTCGTATACTTAGGTGGGGGGGACCTCAGTGTAAATGAATCGTTGGAGTGAAATTGTTGGTGTGGGGCCCAGTCCCCCTCATGTCCTTAAGTCCCCTCATTGTTAAAGCCAATTTAACCTCCTCGCGAAAGACTTGTGTGCTTGATTGTGTTTCTGATCACGTGGTTACAATATGTCTCAAATTTGGTGTTTATGGAAGCCTCGAACACCGAATTAAATACAGTGACTTCTTAAAACTTACACTTTTATTGCCTCACAATCCTCGAGTAGTGAGTAAAAATGAGGGAAAATGAGTTAGTAAGTAGTTGAAATGAGCTCCCTGTTAGGAGATAAGTAGTCGACAAACACGAGTTGAATAAAAACTTTAAATTTACGTTCTGCAACTCGCGAGAATTGTTTTCGAAACCATTTGAGATGAAAAAAAAACATAATTTTTCACACTGTCTTCCACTTAAGAAAAAGCGGAGTATGCTTCGAATATATTAAAATAATTTCAATTAAACATGGAATTGTGAAATAAATTACGTAAGAAGGCATCTTTTGACTTGATAGAGTAATACTTTGTTTTAATGATTATTACATGGGAATACAAACGCCATAGAGTAATACATCGTTTTAATGATTATTACATGGGAATACAAACACCATAGAGTAATACATCGCTTTAATGATTATTGCATGGGAATAAAAACTCCGTTGCCTTGTTGATTACGTGACATGGAATACAGATCAACATTTGGTAATAGAATAAATTGAATTAATCTATAAGAGCTCAAAGCGGAGATGTTTGATCATATTAAAAAGGACAAAAAATAATCGTTTAACATGGATCACACAAGAAAATACTAATTTTTCTTCAATAAAAAATCGTTAACTTCAAAAAGAAAATCTCTTATTGTCCATACTTTTTAAATTTTCAAAATATTCATTCAATTTTATTAAAGAAAATAAACACACAAGAAAATTTGATGACACGTTATATAGAATTATTAGTTCTTTTTATATTAAATAAAAATTTATGTTTATTAAAAAAATTAAAGTTTGAATCCGTATCACCGTCTACAAAAACAACAAAAACAGGTGTCAGTACAATGAATGTTCTTTCTCTCAGGATTGACAGTAAATAAAAATAAACTTCAAGCATAAATTGTAATGGTTTTTAAAATTAAATAAAACTGAAGCAAAACTAAAAATCTTCCATAACAACCAAAGAACTTAGTTCAAAATGTTAACCAAAAGTGAAAATGATTGAGGTTTCGTTTTTATGTTTTCTATTTTAGCAAAATTTAGTAAATTATATTTTTAAAATTGATTCCATTGCTTGTTAACATTTAGTTCCATCCTTTTTTTAAAATAATTAATTGATAGCTGTGTATTTAAATATTTTAAACTGTATGCATAGCAATTAGAAATATAATTTATGTGATGGTCTTAAAATAATGTGTTGATGGAATTTGATTGTAAGTTCCATTCACAATTGGTTTTGTAATCTAAACAATGTATAGAAACTCAATAAAATTTAAAAACTATTATCATAAACAAATAAAAAATAAAAAAACTGTTCACTTTAGGAAGTGGTTACAATGTTACTAAAATATTTTACTGTCACCCGTAGAGTTTTATACCGCAAACCGTTTAATATTTTGATGCATTTATTTGTATAGCGCATCTTAAGAACTAATTTAACTTTTCCTTCAAAAAATCTGCCTAGAATAATCAATTCAGAAATTAGTTGTTGCCGAGGCCTATAAAGCTGATCCTCAGTCATATTTTGGTGCATTTTACGAGCCAGTCGACAGGTCCGCTTAATGGAGAAAACATTAACGGGATGCGAAGCCACCTCATTTTCAGAGTTGTCATAAAAGATATGTTTTTATTATAATTACATGATTACCACAACAACATTTTGTCAAAGTTAAGATCTTTTCAGACAATAGGATAGGGTGATGCTACGTTCGTATTTTCAATCACATGCTCACAAGCATACACAAACGTATATTCACAAACACATACCAACATATATCAACAAACTTACCCTAAAATATAGTTACAAACACTTACAAACACATACAAACATTTATTCACAAACATACCCTAACATATAGTTACAAACATATACATGCAAAGATGTTTAAGCCTTTTCAATTTAATTAAAAAAGCAGTTTAGTGTTTTTTTTCAATTAATTGTTATCAATTATCATTTTAAAATAATTAAAATAACATATTTGTAATTTAGAACAATTAAATAATTTTTTTGTAATTTAAAATAATTCAACGTTTTTTAATTCAAAACAATTGTTTCAATTAGATTGTAATTTTATTTAGATACTCGGATGGCGTATCCACGTGTGTGGCAATAAAGTAGGACGAGTCAAATTAAATGCAATTTGTTGAAAACAAAAATTAATTTTCAACAAAAGACAAATTCTGTCCAAAGCATCGAACCAAAGACCCTTTATTGTCAATGAAGTCACAGACGGTGAAATTATGACAAGGATTATGGGTCAAGCTGCACCACGTGACCGGAAATACAATTATCGCCATGTTTGATTTGATATTTTGGCAGGAATGCTCAGAATAGAAATGGATTTGTTTGAACTTTTTTCACAATGAATTTCTTATTAATAAATATTTACATCTTTACATAAACATTATTTTAAAAAAAATATAACAATTAATTTCTTATTAATAAATATTTACATCTTTACATAAACATTATTTTAAAAAATTGTAACAATGAATTTCTTATTATTAAATATTTACATCTTTACATAAACATCATTTAAAAAAAATTGTAACAATGAATTTCTTATTAATAAATATTTACATCTTTACATAAACATTATTTAAAAAAAATTGTAACAATGAATTTCTTATTAATAAATATTTACATCTTTACATAAACATTATTTTAAAAAAAAATATAACAATTAATTTCTTATTAATAAATATTTACATCTTTACATAACATTATTTAAAAAAAATATAACAATTAATTTCTTATTAATAAATATTTACATCTTTACATAAACATTATTTGAAAACAAATTGTAACAATGAATTTCTTATTAATAAATATTGACATCTTTACATAAACATTATTTTAAAAAATTTAACAAAATAATCAAATTATTGCGGTTGTGTTTTTGGTTATTTAACAAAACATAAATTATTTGTTTAATTAACTTCAAATTCAAGAAATATGTTTAATCATTTTATTTTGTTATTTATTTATCAGCGTGAATGTCATTTTTTAACTCCTCCTCCATATTTAAAAACATTTCATTAGACTACTAAAAGTTTAATTTGTTTACCCATTTGACAAAAAATAATTTTGTCTCTACCCGGAAATAAAAATTTAAGGAACGCAATGCGTCATATGGTTTTAACGTTTAACGTAAAATTAATGAATGAATATATAAAAAACGGGCCTATACCCGGCGCTGCACCCGGAGGGTATTCAGCACAAAATAAACGTAAGAGTTGTTCAACGTAATTACATATGAAACGTAAAATAAACGTAAAATTATTCACCATAATTGCATATGAAACGTAAAATAAACGTAAAATTATTCACATAATTGCATATGAAACACTTCGCTCAACACTTTCCTCCAATATTGCACGAGCCAAATGAAACCAAAGATGAATGGAAAATTTATGGAAATAAGCCGATGGTTGATTAAGACGAACCCTTCAATTTACACCATTTGACCAACACGGTCATGAACATACTTCTAAACGCCCTAAAACGATCATGAACATACTTCTAAACGACCTAAACCGATCATGAACATCTTTATAAACGCCTTAAACCGATCATGAACATCTTTATAAACGCCTTAACCCGACCCTGAACATATTTAAAAACGCCTTAAGCCGACCATGAACATATTTATAAACGCCCTAAACCGACAATGAACACACTTTTTAAACGCCTTAAAAGATCATAAACATACTCCAAAATGCCTTAAAACGCTTTAAACCGACCATGAACATACTTCTAAACACTCAACTCGCGTGCAAATGCACCCTCAAAAGAGATGTCATTATTGAGATATTGCGATCGAAAATTCCCATTAACCACAATTTTACAAATCATGGACAAATATTTATCGATAAATTATATATATTTTTATATATTTATATACAAAAACAATTTAAAACTTTTATTTAACTTTTTGTTCACTAAAATTAGTTTAATTTAATTGTTTATGAACGTCTGTAAAAATAAGTTTAGTATTAAATATTCGAAATAAATTGTTCAACAAAAACTTTCAAAAATATTCAAAAAACTTAAAATTGTATAAAATTATTTTTTAAAAATATTTGCATCTAAATTAAAAAATGTAAATTACCAAAAAAAATAATTTAGAACAGATTCAAGATGAAAGATTTCAACTCAAATCGAATTACATTTAAATTTATTTTCAACGCTATGAAAATAAACAAAATTGGAGAATAAACAGTTTCTTGTAGCACCGGTGATACATAAATCTAATAGCTTACTCTATCTTATGTTACACCAGTGATACAAATTAAGTTAGTAACTAGTTACCTGTATAATGCAATAAAAAACATAACTAACTTAATTTGTATCACTGGTGTAACATAAGATGGAGTAAGTTATTACATTTATGTATCACCGGTGTTACAGGAAATGGTTAGAGTGTTACAATTATAAAAAATTAAATTATTGAAGACAAAACAAAAAAAAAACAATTAAACAAATAGAACGACAATAGCACAAGTGAGGTAAGTTCAATGTTATTTCAATGTGGATTACTTCACTTGAGATATTCTAGGTCCATTAATGTAAAATTAAAATTTAAATAAATTGGTTTTAAAATTTCAAAAATTTTGATCAGACAATATAATCGAAAAAAAGATTTTTTCTTAAAAAGAAATCTCAAACAAGGCGTGAAAAAATGTTCATTATTTTTAATTGTTCACAGTCGAATACATCGATTTATCATAAACAATAATAATAATAACAATGATAATAATAATGATAATAATAATGATAATAATAATAGTAATAATAATAACAATAATACATTGGGTTATCAAAAACAATAATAATGATACAGCCAGCCATCACAAGCAATAATAATATTTATTTTTATGTATTATTTTACTTTTTCTTGTAGAATATAAGAAGCCAATATATAATAGCACACAATTGGCTTAACATTAACAATATTCACAGTATAGATAATAATAATGTTTTTTCACATACATAACATTGATAACAAGCAAATAACTTATAACATAACATATAACATTAAATAAATTAAATAATAATAAAATATTAATATAAACAATACATAGAGCTAGTCTTCAAAATCAATATTAAGAAGGATAACACCGAGTCATCAAAAATAATGTGAATAATATTAACACATCGAATTATCACAAACAATAATAATAATAGCAATAATAATACAAAAATATTAATAATAACAAAAACAAAAATAATAACAATAATGATAAGAAACATTAATAATATCAGATACATCAATAATAAAAATAAAACAATAATAATCAAAAACAACAATATTAATAATAAAAAACATTGATAATAATATAACCATTAATAATAACAGAAACAATAATAATAACAACAATAATAATAAAAAACATTGATAATAATAGAAACATTAATAATAACTGAAACAATAACTGAAACAATAATAATAAAAAAATAATAAAAAAATAATAACAATAACAATAATAAAAATAATAACAAAGGTATCTGAAGCAAATAATAATAATAAAAACAATAACAACAGAAACAATAATAATTAAAAAAAATAATAACAAAGGTATCTGAAGCAAATAATAATAATAAAAACAATAATAACAGAAGCAATAATAATACAAAAATAATAATAATAAAAACAACAATAATAATAACAATAATGATAAAAAACAATAATAATAACAATAATAAAAATAATAACAAAGGTATCTGAAGCAAATAATCATTTGGATAAAATTGTTTCAAGACATCAAAGAAAATGAAAAAGACGAAATTGTCTTTTCTGGACCAGTGGAATAAAAGGACCAAAGTGAAGGATTTAACGCCATTCGCCTCTGCCACCGACGGCGTTTCCTTCGCCAAAAAGGATCAAATAGACGAAAAAGGACCCGAAGAAGAGGAAAAAGGACCCGAAGAACAGGGAAAAAGGACCCGAAATTAAGCCGTAGGATCACAAGTGCGAAAAAAGGACCACAAGTGCGGAAAAAAGGACCACAAGTGTGGAAGAAAAGACCACAAGTGCGGAAAAAAGGACCACAAGTGCGGAAAAAAGGACCACATGTACAGAAGAAAGGACTACAAGTGCGGAAGAAAGGACCACAAGTGCGGAAAAAAGGACCAGAAAGAGAAGAAAGAGCCAACAGGCACTGGCCTCATTTCGCGCTGCCTCTTCCCTCCGTCTTGAGCGGTTGACAAATTCGTGATTAGACGGAAGGTGTTATAATGACGTTCCTTTGAGAGGCTTTGCTTTCCCTTCATCCTAATCGCATAATCACGCACACACACGCGCATTATAATACTAATATGATGTACTATCGCTCAATAAATAAGAGTCGCAATAACGATACCATTATGCAAGTATACGTCTGAGTTAATGTGTTTTTTTTTCTCAAACCTAAATAAGCAAAAAACATGTTTTATCACATTAGAAGTTTCAAATAATATTCAGTCGAAACCATTTCCTGGAAATCAATATATATTAATTTTGTTTATAATTATAAATGTCAAAGATGTCATGAAAAAAACGGTTTAATTTTAACAAAAACTAGAAAGTTTTTTCAAACAAAAAAATCAACACATAATGTTTATTCCATAAAATTCCATAAAACACAGAACCCACAGAAAAAATTAATCTACATCAAAACTGAAACAAAACAAACACTAATAACGTTGATTTTATATGTTTGTTACTAGTGTATACATTTATAATGATTGTAATAATAATAGCAATATAATAATAGTAATAACAACACTAATCATAACAGTAATAATAACAATAACAATAATAATATATATTGATAATAACAATAACAATAATAATATATATTGATAATAACAATAACAATAATAATATATATTGATAATAACAATAATAATATATATTGATAATAACAATAACAATAATAATATATATTGATAATAACAATAACAATATATATTGATAATAACAATAACAATAATAATATATATTGATAATAACAATAACAATAATAATATATATTGATAA
>JARUHE010159072.1:0-14048 GCA_031471125.1 Archaeomysis grebnitzkii | reverse complement strand
GGAAACTGCATTGGAATTTCAAAAGGGTTTTTTAAACTTCAATAAAATTATGGTTACTCATTTTTTTCAATTTGATATTTCCAATTGCTAGATGGGAGCCTGATCTCAATTATTCAATACAATTTAACATAAAAGAAACACTCTAAATACATAAACACCGGCCAAGAAATTCGGAATTTGATTATGTATTTCTATTTATTTCAAACTTACATGCATAAGCCTAAATAAAAAAAACTTGTAACTAATCTACCAATAAATTCTTAATTTATTTTATGAATCTCATAAATGGGTGTTAATTTTATGGATAGCTATAACATTTTTATTCTGCACATTGTAATAAGTATAAATTTGTTTAATAAATATATATATGTCAACTATAAGTAAATACTATATATATATCAAATGTTTTGCTGTAACTATTTCCCCAAATTTTCAAAGTTCATGGGAGCTTTCCTAAAAATTCCAGTTTGAAATACTTCAAATTTCCAACAATTGAATTTTCCGGTTTTTACACACTGATTGTGACGGTGTGACGTCATTTCAAATAAGATTTAGGCTACATAAACTAGTATTTAAGTAAATTTTGTCATTATCGTGACCCACCAAACAAAACCTAACCTGACTTTAACATGCCAAATTAATTTTTTTTAATTTACAGTCTTAAGAAATTTTGATAAATTTAGTCCTTTAGCATAGCAACCAAATTAAATAAATGTACTTATTTAATGTTAAATGAATGTTCAATATATTATTATTAGACAATAATCTTCGTGAAATATTATTTATAGGGTCGTGCAGGGTCAAATGGTGAATTTTTCACGAAAAAATATTAGACCAACTTAATTTTGTATGATCCTGCTAACAAAATACCAAATGAAAGCCAACTAAATGCTGATTAAGAATATAGCAAGTAAAAATGTCTAAACTAAAAAAAATACTTGAAAAAACCAAAAGTAAAATAAAAATTGACAACAAATTTTTCCTAAAAAAAACTTTGCTATGGAGGTCACCATAAAAAATTAAATTATAAGTGATATATCATCTTAAAGAGTATCTTGGCTACCATTTGAGACAAAAAAACATTTTGTGAGTTATAGCTAAAAAACTACTGCGGGGTCAAATAGTTCACATACCCTTTAAGGATAAAAAAGGGAGAAACCGAGGGTTTTCATTATCATTATTAAATTGTTTTGTATTAAACATTTAATGAAAGTAGGTTTATATAAAAACCTAAAAGTTAATTGATTTTTTTTTGTTAAAACCACCCACATCTATAAGGAAATGCAATAAATTTAAAAGAACAGACCATCATTTAAAAGAAGAAAGGATGCTCTTTCATTTGATGCAAGGTAAGTTTAATTTGATGCATGATTACTTATATAAAAAAAGCTTTGGAATATTGTGCACCATTTGACCCCGCATTAGAAAAAGAGGAGATTACATTGATAACTTTATTGTTGTACCATTGCACATGACAGATTTCTGTATTATCAATTTTAGTTTTCCTTGCATTATAGGATCCACGGCCCCTTGCAATTAGTTTTTTCAGAGTGTTTTATACTAGGTATTCCAGAGATACGAGGAATACAAATAGTACCACAGCTCCAAATACCACGACTAGCAAGATGTGCAATGAAAGGAATAGATGTGGTTTCGATTGTTCGGAATATTCATAACTAAAGGCAACACCACATTTGCACTGGGCTTGAGATCAGGAACATTATCTGAATTTACTGGTTCTATTTTGCCAGTGTACGGCATGAAATCATAGACAGTTCCTGAAGTGTCTGCTAACACAAATAATTTATATCCCCACTTGTGTGGCTAGATGGGATGTATTGCTTCAGACAACTATGACCTTTGAAAGGGGCCATTTGTTTGTCAATACTTAACTCCTGAGGCATTGGAATCTTCTTGAATTCGGTTCGAAGAATGTCCATAAGAGGCCTGACTTTGAAATATTTATTAGAGAGGTCTTTTTCATCATTATTAGCCACATGTAAATTTGTTTTAATTTCCTCAAATCTGTCTCTTGCCATAATTCCTGCAACAAATTCTCTCAGACATCCCATCGAAGTTTTCCCGTGCATCCTACATGCAGGCAGTTTTGAAATGGAGAAATAAATGCAGAGACCAATCCATTGCTTCATTTCCTTTCTATTGATATTCAGGGGCTTGCTGACATTTTTTTGAACTGAATACAAGTTGCTTTGGTCAACCAATAGTTTGAAAGTTTCATCATTGAAGAAGTTATTAAAATATTGAAGTGGCTCTTGAAGCACTTCATTTTCATCTTGGTGTTCTTCAAATTTGGGAAATATGGTAACATCCCTTGGGTTAGCTGCAGTCCAATGATGAATGACAGACCTTTTGTTTGATTTTTGTTTGTATTTTTTCTGTTGTGGTTCCAAGTCCCTCAATGTCTGTGACTTCTAACACAAGCGTCTCGTCATTATTGTCATCAGAGGGTTCCTCATGCAGTACATCCATATCACATCTCTCTCCATTTATATCTGTATGGATATGATTATTTATAAACTGAAATATATTAAATGATTGTTTTATAGTATAGCTATAAAACTGCTAATAGCTGAAGAAAGTAACACATAAATCAATATATAACGTAATATATTATTCTCACCCTCATTGTTGCAAATAGTGAAATCTGGATCACCATAGTCATCATCAAATCCTTCAGTCATTTCCTCTTCCTCATTATCTTGTACATGTTCAATGAAGATATTTGGACAACTTTAAAATTTTTGATGTGTTGACCGGATACCATAAAAAAAGAAGTTGGTATTACTGAAAAAGTAGATTGTTTAAATTAAATGTTTTAGTTTTGACATTATACCTTACATTGCAATGTGCATTTAGTATTTATAAATACTTTTAATAATTCAGTTTTGTAAGTAATTTATTAAAAATTGCTATTCTAAATATATCATTTTCAAAAATATTGCATGCCATACCGACAAAGACTAATTCGTCCTGTCTCACCAAGGAGTACTTGGTTCCGAAAAGGACGAATTCGTCCTGTTTATACATTTCGTCATAGAATACTAACTATTCATTATTTAGTAATTATATTTAATGTGATGAAGTCTATGTCATATTCAAGCATTGGAAGGTTTAATTTAAGTGGAAAGCTTACCTGAACTTGATTCCATTATTGACAAAATGATCAATGTAGACCGCCAGAAACGCAGTACCTCTTCTTATGACATATAATTACACACTGACCAATCAAATTTGTTTTGCCTAGCACAGCTGTTGTGGTCACGTACACAAACACTAGACGTATTCGGCTGCACTGGAATACAGACGAAATGTTGTAATTACTCCTTATATAAGCAATAACATGACAGCGGTCGAATTCGGTCGCTACGGCAGTAAAGGGTTAAATGGTTGCAGTCGACTGCATATATACGCACTCAAAAAGGACAGTCAACGACATCTTACTAAGGTGTATTTTGGAGTTCAAGTTTTTGGCATCATGGATTCGAATGCAATTGTAATTTCACAATTTATAAAAAATAAAAATAGATGTGAAGTAACGAAAAATTGGGTGAATTAAATATTCACCCAAATAGAAAGAAAACAACTTATCACAATTTGTTAACCAGGTTTATACAGTCAACCAGCAGCTAAAAGAAACTGGTGGACTCAGTTGTGGTAAACTGGCAAGTTCTTGAGGAACAGTGTCCTTGCCAAGTAGTTGAGTTGGAGCTAAAAAAATACCAGAAATAACTTTCTTTCGCAAGTCTAAGAGAAGCTACAGAAACTTTCCTAACCTTACCTAACCCAACTTTCTCGTATGTACAGAATGTAAATATATAAATAAATGGACCTATATGAGCCCCCCTCCCCCCACACAAAAAAAGTTGTAAGAATTATGTAAAAAGTATTAAAATATTAAAAAGTGTGATCGATTTCAATTCTGTAGGAACAACAAATCTTCTGGCTAGATCTAAGACAATGAGTGTTTAATGGCCGATGTACCAGGGCAATGCTTTATAGAGCTATGTTTACCATATTTTCCATAGGAATTATTATTAGAATGGACAATGTGAAAGCCTAAAGCATTGGCCTGGGATGTGCGATATATAACATTCTATATAACAAATTTAATATTGCTTTTATTTTAATTATTTTCCTATGAATGAACATAATTTACTATATTGCAACTTTATTTTTGGAACCATTTCTTACACTTTCGTGTAGTGCTTGGAAAGTTTCACCCAAAATTGCAAGATAATATTGATGGGTGTTAAATCATAAAATAATACATTTGATGACCAGCCTATAAATTGATGAAATATTAATAAATGAATGTTCTTATTGTATTTGTATCACAATTCTGCACGACTTGCTCCTAACAATATTTTGGCACCCTGAGCTCCAGGGTGTTGCTTTAGTTCAAGTCAAAGTTATTTGTATCAAACAGACCTATTTCTTCAACAAAAATTTAAAAATGGCAACAGTGCACTGTCCTCAAACAAACAAAAAATTGCAAAATGCAGTGTGCCAAAAAATGCTACTTTGTTACAAATAATTTTTTTTTTCTGTATAGGATCTTCATTTTTACTCTTGAACCCAAATATTTCAGAAACATGCATATTTCTGCTATTACAACCGAAAAAATGGCAAAAACTTGCATCTTCCTAAAGCCAAATGTTGAAAAAATGACATTCTGACAGCAACAACCCAAACTTTAAAAAAATTGCACAAGAATGTCATGTTTTACAATTTACAATTTAATCTAAAATGCAATGAGAATGCTATTTAAAGATTTAAGTTGACTTTTTTTAAACTATTGTTTTACTTCAAAATTAATACCATTCTATATATATTCCTTTCTAGATTCATTTATTATAACAAGAGAGTGAAAAGTTTAATTAGGAATGCAAAAAATTGAGTTTGCTAGAGATTGCTATACAGTTATAGGATTAAAGTGCATAATTATTTGCCCCTGTCACTTATCGACTCTCTTTTATAATAGTATCAAATTTGGTAGAACAAAAATATATATATCAATTTCAAGATAGTCCATATCAAATTAATGTTTTTTATAGTATTTATTTTAACAATTTTAAAGTATACGCAATTGCCAAAATTTTAGTGTATAACATACACTACTTTCATAATAATTAGTATTCTTCTTAAGCCTTTAGCGGGCAAAGGCCGTAAGGTATGGTAAAAATGTGTATGTTTGTAAGACTCTTCTGCCTTAAAAATACAACAGATAAGTTTATTGTTGCATTTCCACTAATGTTGAGAGTTATGATTGGTGGAAATCCAACAAAAAACTGTTTTGTTGTTTAGGCAAAAAAGTCTTGCAAACATAAACATTTTTAGCATCCTTTTTATATATATAAATATATATAAATATATATATATATGTATGTGTATATATGTATGTGTGTGTGTGTGTGTGTATGTATGTATGTATGTATGTATGTATGTATGTATGTATGTATGTATGTATGTATATATATGTATATGTATATGTATATGTATATATCATATTAGTTAAATCTGTAGATACTTTGTTGTATCCTCTCGAAACCTCATGTATGTAGTTCTACACCTTGGTTGAATGTTTTTGTTTGTGAAATGATAATTTCATGCCTCGTTGGTTTTATTTCAGGCGATTGTTAATAAACCTTAGATTACAGTAACACAAATGATCAAGTTTTGTATTGTTGAGTTTTGGAAATCTAGTTAGGTATATGAATATCCAAAATGGTTATTAATTTTTAAGAATTTAGTTACAATGGTTTAAATAATTAATCATTGGGGAATAAATAATTTTGTTTTCATAAACATTTACCTACTTTTAGATTTATGTATATTGAAATATATTGTCACAAAAACGTTGACAATTTCAGCATACGCCAAGGTTTTTTTATTCAAGTGATTCAATATAAAGTAGTAATTCATTACTGAAAGTACAGATTTTTCAAATATTATTTACGGAGTATTAGTTTTAAAATAATTCTATGTTCTCAACTTTTTAGAAATTGTTGGTTTTCACAACTGAGCTATGAAATATTGTGAGTTGAAGAAGGAAATTGGAGAAAAATAAAACAATAATTTCGATCATTTCTGAACTATTGTTTAGAAAATCATTCAAACGTTCGAGTGTGGATAAATTTATTTGTTCTTCCGTTAAGCTGCCAGGGCTGTCTTGACTTAAGCTTGAACATATTGGCAATTTCCATTTGTATTCATCTGAAAAATTAATTGGACAAAGATTTTTTGAAAAGTTTTGTGCTGCAAAATATTAACTTGTATAGAATTGAATAGTTAATTTAAACTTTTTGCAATTCATCCAACCTAATATCCGTAATTAGAAGCCCTTTCATCCATCCTTTTGTATAAAAAAAATTGCATTGCCATTCCACGATCAATCCAAGCGAATAAGGAAGAGGGTTCATTGCTGATTTGCTGCAGGGTGCTACTTCAGAAGTTTTTATTTGCATGACTTGAAAAAGTTAAGTTTCGTTGACGTTCTAATTAGTCTTGAATTTTGAAATGTATTCTTAATCCAACAATGATAATGCATGTGAATATATTTTTGTTTGGACGTTTTTTTTTCAATATATACTTGCTTTGTTAGTATCTTCTGTCAAGGGAGTGGTATTTGTTATAGTGGCCTGTAGTTGTAAAGTGTAAGAAATAACACAAGTTTAAAAAAATCATTATGGTTGTGAAGTATAAAAACAAAACATGGTTTAAAAAATATTATGATTGTTAATAATAATTCAAATATTATGAGTACTATCGCCTTTTTGATTGTAAATCTGGTTTCTCTAAATAATTTAAAAATAGGTTTACAAGTATTTTTTTAGTTGAATATGACTATATTAGCTTTTGCTAAATGCCAGCTGGTTTGTACATTAATGGCTGATAGAACACTACGAGTGAGATGGTAATTCACAATTTCTGGACAACTTTTTAATGTGTTAATATGTAAACCTGTTCGCATGTTAGAACATCTGATCGAGTAGAAATAACGACCTTAATCGCTGCTTGAATCTTCAAATTTGTTTTGAATTCTACCACACAAGTCTAAAATGGATCGAAGTTGCTGCACTACATTAGTGTCGCAGACTGTTCAGTATAAATAAATAACTAAACACTATCGCTAGAAGCTGTTTTTAATCCACTACCTACACATGTTCACACTTTGTGTTTATTTATTTCATTAAATTGCGTAATAGATGCACATTTTAAATAATTTGATCAGTAATTATTATTGAATATGTTTTTAATGGCATTACTAAGTTATTCATCTTGAACTTGATCACAAAGCTCGAAATGTAAGATTGTGAATATGCTTAAAGTCGAATTTTAGAGGTGACAGTCGGATACGAATGTCTTCCTATAGATGAACTTTCGCCAAGGTCATCTAATTTTGTGTATCAATCTGAACAATGGTGACTGCAGATTGCCTGAGACCGAGAGTCAACCACCAACTAACCAACACCTTGCTGGACATCGTCCTTGTAGAGGTAGCGTTAAATGTCCTAAAAGGGGAAGGAAGGAAATTTTAAATCACATTTGCTACATAAATCCTAGCAACTCCTAATTTATAGCCTGATAATCACCGTGTATATAACAACATAATGGACGTTTATTTGCCCAAGCATTGAACCACTCAACTATTTGCGAGTAATTTAATGTCTTTTCATGTATTCTTCGTCACGTGATACAATTTGAATAGTCTGCTTGTTACAAGTGGTATGTCTGGTTGATATTGTGGCTAAGTGGACATGAACATGTATACGAAATCCATTTGCAAGTTGAGTAATTGAATAATAGTTCAATAATTGTCTCATTTTTGCTTCAATATTTATTTAGACTTTTTGCTGTGTTGAAGGTCGCAAAAATTAATCTTTTTATTGCTGGGCGAAATTTGACTTTTGTGTCGTTGTCGCTCCAGGAATCAGAAAATTTACTGAAATTGCAATTAATTGAAAGAGTTTCACTACTTATATTTTTTCACATGCGACTCACAGATATTGGTGCAACTACTTGTTTACTTTTAACAATTGAAATATTTTTAATTATTATAAGATTACATTGTAAACATTATTTCATATTTCTAAAAGAAATGAACAATTGAAGAATCAAAATAATATTTTTGTTTCACGAAATGACAAAGTTTGTTTATAGAATTAAACGACCATATATATTGGTTAATCCTGTATTTATTCAATGATAAAAATTGCGACTTCTTTAATGGCATTTCTGACATTTCGAATGTCATAAATTGTTTTAATTTACTTTTATGCAACATTGGTCCGTCCTACAGCAGGACGCAAGATTGACTGTTGCGCAAATTGAAACTTGTAGAATCTAAAAAAAATTATTCAGAAAAACTGAAGTAGCAAATGACCTCAACCTACAAGTATTTTAATTCATGTTTTATATGTGTAAAGTTTTAAAAATCTAAATATTTTATATAGTTTAGTATTGATAATTTTATCTCAATTATGTCTTCTTGTGTTTATCTTTAGAAAATATTAATTATCTTTTCCGTGGCTCAACGAATTGTATTTTAGGTTTGTATATTATAAAGCCTTCTTTTGATTACATGGACAATATCAATAACTTGACGTTCGAATGTTTCCTATTGTAGCTATAATATCAGTGTGCCCTTATTTAAATTATATTTATTGAACAGCACAAGAAAATAACTAAAGGGAAACAGTTTTGACTTAGTAGATTAATTTTTTTATCTTAAATTGTTGCATGATTGTATCAGACATTTTCTTTCATGAGGAAAAACTTGAAACATAATCAAGTAAAAATTGACCCGTACAACACAACACAACATGATGCAGGATCATCGTTAGAGCAAGCTGATTTATTTACCAGAAAGTTTAATTCTAAGTTCAATATCGATGATCTAAGGTGGAGGTATCGAGCCTCTGAATGATTGAATCAAATGTGCAAGTTTTGGTCACGAAAGTGTGGCATTAGTTTCAACCGCCCAATAAGGTTTATTTCCAATACTAACTGCAGTTTACTTTCGCCCTTATGGCATTATGTGTAGATGGTTGAAGAGTTGATTGAAGCAACAAAAAGATGGCCGAACCAGATCTCTTGAAGGGGAATCCCGTGGGTGGATGACGTCATCATTCTCGTCTCACTTAAGTTACTCTGTTGTATAATCGACTTAGAGTTTTGTTGTTGCATCTCAGAACTTCGATTTTGGTTCATGTTAGTCTTACATAAATTATTTTTTTCTTTTATTATCTCAATTTTAGATCGATGTAATATGTTAAATTCTAGTACTTTAACTTTAATTTATGGATGACCACATTTATTGCATTAGTTTATTTGTTATTGTTATAGTCTATAATTAATATCGGTAGAATATAATTTGGTGTGTTCAATCATTAAAATTAGCGTTTGATTGTGAAGCAAAGAATTAATTTATGAATGGGCTGGAGACATGTTCTTACGTTTGCATTTTCTTTAGTTTCTCATCACTGAATTCCTCCAAAATGTCCTTCATTGATGTTTGTGTCGCTTATAATATAAGTGTGATTGACACTTCGAATAAATGTCAAAGGTTTCTCATTTTATTTAATCATTCAGTTCCGCTTGTTATGAATTGTACTTTTAGGAGCATACA
Organism: Archaeomysis grebnitzkii; assembly: GCA_031471125.1. NCBI lineage: Eukaryota > Metazoa > Arthropoda > Malacostraca > Mysida > Mysidae > Archaeomysis > Archaeomysis grebnitzkii. Next base: position 4,399 of record JARUHE010159072.1, on the reverse strand, counting down.
TTTTAAATATCTCACCACCATCGCTTTTCTGCCAACTAGCCTTTTGAAATTTAGGATATTATCAAGTAAAGGTAATATGTCCATATTATTATTAGCTTTCTCACACTTTCTACTTGCCTGTTTTAAAATTTGAAACCAATTTTTTGTTTGTTTTAAAGCACAATACATTTATGCTTATATGTTTGCGGGAGGAATGTACGCTCGAATGCATATATTTACATACTTTATTGGGAGGGGACATGACGTCAACTTTTTGCGACAAACTTCACGGTTTGATGCGTAAGATTGGCAAAATAGTGTCGGCAAGCTCTTAGTGATTAGGTGAGGGACTATTTGTTCTTTTGCAAATTGACAGCATTTGTGGTTCGAAAAATAATAATTTGGTTACAATAAAAAATGACAGCTGCTCTATTTTCCATTATTTTGCAACTCTTCAGTGTGTTGTTTACAATATTTAGAAAACTATGAAATGTCCTCAATTCTGATTTGAGACTTCCAGCAAAAGGAAGTGTTTATTAAGGGACTAATAGGAAATAGAACAATAATTTGTGAACAAATTAAATTTCATATTAAAAGACAATTTCCGAGTAATGAAATGTCTGGCATTACCACACCCTTAAAAACGATATAGAGTAACGCTAACTCGAGTGTCAAACATTTGTTCATTCAAGGTCTAGTAGATTCAAAATGTGAGAGATGTAAAAAAATATTGAATGGGTAATTTTTTGTGTAAAAACAGCATCCCATCATTTCTTGAGTTGTGTTTTGTCTTCAATAAATCAATAAAAAAAGAAATGAAAGATATAATTTCACCATTTGTTTTGTTAATATATTGTTGATCGGACGTTGCGTCATTGTTGTTACCTTAGTTGTTTGTTTGGAGAGCTACATCATTGTTTATTGAACTAAGGTTTATTATTTATTTCTAATTAATAATTTCAAGAGTATTTTATCTATTTTGGAAAGTCGTTTTGTGTAATGTTTCTTCAAAATGTAAATTTTATATTTTTATTCGCTCGTTCACCAGTGGTTAACTTACATTTCTTTTGTAGTTTATTATTTAGACTTTTTAAATTAATGTTTAAATACTCAAGATTATAGTTTTGCCAATTTGTTGAGTCAACTTTTGAACAATTCAACTTCTTTTAATCAAAGCTGAATCAATAAATGACGTATTCTTTTAATATAATATAAAATTGGTTGTCAATTCAGGTTATTTTCAACATATCAAAATTAAATAATTTTACAGAATAAACCTTAAACGAATTTTACATTTGATTTAAGTAATATGTCATAAATATTTATTCATTTTTTTCTATTTATATTTTAAGATTAAAAATTAAATTAAATGTAATTTATTCTAATGAATGCTGTTTCGTTATAGTAAAGTTGTTATTACGATCTTAGTTGAATACTTCGTATATTCAAGCTTTTGTTTCATTCCTACTAAAAAATGTCGAGAAAATATTATTTTGTATTCCTCAACCACTTTAATGTATAAATTACTAAAATATCTACCAGTAAAATTACGTTCCAGAGTTAATCAAAATAGTCTTGTATTGGTATCGAATTGTTATCTTGCCCACATATCATATCATCATAGAGATTTTTAATGCATATAAATTAATTTTGCTATAAATTATGTTTGTTCAATTATATATCTCCCAAGTTTATTATTGATCCTACAATAGATACTTGAAAATCTAATATTTTTAAAGGATTTCTTAATCCATCCATATTGAGTAACCAAAAACTAATTAGCATTCAAATTATAATATTTATTTTCAAGAATTGACTAGAGTTATATTGATAAATGTATAATAATTGTTCTTTAGTTGAATCGCCAGGGTACTTTTTTAACTTTACCCAACTCACAACCAGATCAAATTGAGGTGAGCTCCAGAAGTTAGGAATTCTTTTCTGTATTTGTTTCTTGAAGTACAAATTATTGTCCCTTAGAATAATTGAAAATGTCTTTGTATGTGTGGTCAAGATAATTGAGGTGTTTGTTCTGTTATCCAGTCTTGTAGGACAATAAAGACAAGTCCTACCCATCCAAAACATGACCCAACCTTTTTATCCTCTTAAACGGTCTAAATTTTAAGTAAAAAAATAATATAGTTTCTTTACCACAAAGGCACATTGATATGACAGTCGAATGTTTTTTGTCATTCTGCAACGTGTTTGCAACTTCCCAAACTAGCATTTTAAATGAACAGGTAGCAAATGTTTAGGGCGTTTGGTGTTACGTTATAAGGGCAAATGTAGTTATTCACTTTAATTTAGGCAAATGTTTCATGTTTGGCACTTGCTCTTTCCTCAAAGCTAATAACGAATTATACTTGGTTGGTTACATTGTTTGAAAAATAGCTGCAGCCCAAATAATGTAGATGTTTTACTTTTTTAATTGATATGGCACTAATAATTTAGAATTGTATTTTCCTCATAGTTCGTTTTTTTTTGCTTTACATTTATTTTTATAAAACTGAATCTTTGCATGATCCCTGTCACTGCCATGATGTGGTTTCGTCGATTGAAGATCACCTTGAGCCAAGTCCCCCATAACCAGCTGTCCTTCGATGCTGCCCATCGTCACTTGCACTTGTGAACCGTTCAGTTTCACTTGTCACATAAGAATTTTCACCGCATGTCCCAGTTAAGGAAGAACAGATGAATGGAAATAAAAGAACAATGAATATTAATGTTGGTTTCTTATTCGATTCCAATCAAATGTTCTCTAAAATGATTTGAAACTGTTTGGTAATCTCTCCATGAATTTTGGTCGACAGTTTTAATGTTTTGGCTGACATTTGTAGAACATGTGTATGATCTAATTTAATTGCTAACAATTAGCTTTTAATTTCTAACAATGAAACTTGAGTTTTAAATTATTTGTGTTTACATAAGGCTGTACTTGTTATTTATGGTATATTGAATTTGCAAAATATTTTCCAATGAAATCGAAACTTTAACGTTTATTTAAATGGCTATTTGCGCTAATTTATTTTTGTTAGTGGGTATTGCGTAATATTGATAATCTGAACAGGAAAATTTCACGATTCTTAAATTACATTAAAAACTAAGTCTTACTTGCTGCAGTTCAAATATTTATACCTTGGATTAATTATTAATGATCAAATTCATGAAATTATGAATGTCTGTTTTAGAACTTGTTTAGTTCTAATATTGTTAAATAATTATTATAACATTTTAACAGTGTTATTATTTATTTATTTATTCTTAGCGATCCAGTTTTTCAGTTGAAATTTAATTCCGAAGGTCGAACAGCTTCGTCCGTGTTGTCCTTGATTAACACTCTTCATTTCTTAGTTTTTCTCTCGTTTTGATGGACGCGTTTCTGTGGATTTTGACGCTCTGCTGTAACGATTATCCTCTTCCTTTTCAACTCCAATTCATGTTTCATTGGTCATAAAACGACTTTTCGATCGCTTTCTTCCTGCGGTTACTCATAGACCTTCGGTGGATGTATTATTTTCGAGCAAGTTAAGCGAAGTGGAATTCGACTTGTCTAAATAAGATTAAAATTATTTTTATAATTATGAAAAACAATTTTATGAAACAGCGAAGCTAATTCTAAAAATCATGGCAAGATCCTCGTCTGATTTGAATCATTTTATGTCGAACTTTCCTCCATCTCTTTTTTAATCTTTTGAAAAACGTGACCAAACTTCTTTCATTTCACTTCACCTTATTTATCTCCATTTATCTCCTTGCATGTTTTTTAATTTTGTCGATCTTTTGGGATTAAAGCAATTTGGTCGAGTTGTTTTGGGGATAAACATATATTTTAACTTCGAATTTTTGCTTCTTTTTCTAAATAATATAAAAAATAATTTAACAGAAAAGTTTGTTTAAATGAAAATAAACAACATAACATTCTACACTGGTATCACTAATTTTTTTTTGTGAAATCAGTATTTAAAACATACATTTCATAAGAAAATTGAAGGTCATTGTTAACATAGATTTTTATTTGAAATTTATTTGAAACAAAAATGAACGAACTGGTAGAATGTCGGAATGACTTTTGGTTACCAAAAGTTTATATTTTTTTAAATAACAGACATTTTATGAGTTTAGATAATTTTATTGGAAACAAATGAAAAACAGGTGTTAATATATAGAAATATATTAAAAAATTGAACAATTTTATAAACTTTTTATCATACAAACAAAGCTTTTAATGAGAAGCATTTACTCGTCATTGTTTTTACTAAAATATATATATATATATATTATATATATTGCATATATATGTAATATATATAAATTATATATATTGTATATGTATTGCATATATATATATATATATATATATATATTATATATTATATATATTGTGTATTATATATATATATATATATATTTATATGTTTAT
>JARUHE010158961.1:0-14049 GCA_031471125.1 Archaeomysis grebnitzkii | reverse complement strand
TTAAACAGAACAGCACCAGACATAAACAACACCGAACTAACTCTCTCACACAACATGCGCAGAACTCTGGCACAACTCCGAACAAAAAAATCCCCACATCTACTCAAATACATACATACAATAGCCCTAGATACACATCCATCCCCCACTTGCCTTTTGTGCCAACAACACACACACAACACAGTGCACTTGTTCGCATGCCCGCATGTGTGGACGGACATGACCCCGGAGGCCCTCTGGTCGGACCCCGTTGGAGCGGTGGGGCTCCTGGCCCGATGGTCGGACCTGCTGGGGTGGGGGCTGGACCCCCCGGCGTGAGGGCTCCACCCTCTATGTAGAGGGTGGAGGGGGTCGACAACAACAATATCATAAAACGAATACATACATATTATGGAACACAATCGCAGGCCTCACAAAATAAACCCAAACAGACACCCAACCAATCAATCATATTTAACAACAAAACAGCAATAACAAACCAACAAAAAGCTACCCTTTTCAACAAACATCACCCACAAAACCCACACCAACATTAGGAAAATTGACAGACATTCAAAGAAACTACACCCAACACCAATCCTCATCACCACCACACAAACAAATCTAGCAATAAAACAAGCCAAAAATAATAACTCCACTTGTCCAGACAACATCAACATCAGACATCTCAAATATCTTGGACCCATAGCCATAACAACACTAACCACAATATACAACAAAGCAATAAACACCAACAACATACCCGATATCTGGAGAACAGCAAAACATATCCCCATCACAAAACCAAACAAAGACCCATCCATAGGCACATCCTACCGACCCATCTTCCTCCTATCCCCCATAGCCAAAACACTAGAAAAAAATCATACTCCCTTACATCACAACATACATCCACCTCCCCCCCCTCCACCAAGATGGGTTCCCACAAAACACTTCACAACCACAGCACTACAGAAAATAAACAATATACCCCCGGTTAAGAAGTACAGTATGTTGTTAATGAGGACGCTTTTGTGATCGTCTGTGGGAGAGTGTCATCTGTGATTAAAGTGTTATTTAGTGTTGTGAGGTGAGTGAAGGTGATGGTGATGTCCGTGTCTTCCGTTTGGTTGGCTGGCTGGGTTGTGTCTCTGGGTGGAATGTATATGTCAGCTATGTGTAGGGTTTTGAATTGGGTGATGTGTAATTCTGGTGTTTATGTGTGAAGGGATTATGATTGGTGTGAATGAGATGTTCCTGTGAATGTATGTGATCAGGCCTCCGCCTAGCCTTTGCGTTCTGTCTGTGCGGATGTCTGTATAGTTTCTTAAGGTAGGGGTTTGGTGATGAAGGGCAAGTTTAGTTTCCTGTATGGTTATAATATCGAGTTTATGTTTGTGTGGGAGTTGTTCAAGTTCCTGTTGTTTTTTTTATAAGACGTTTATTTTTATTTGCAGTATATTTAGGTTGGTTGTGTGTAAGGTAGACTTGTTTATTTGAGCTGTAGTTGTGGTCGCAGATTGGGTGTTTGGTGTGGCTGTAATGGGTGTGTATCTGTTGGTTGCGTTAGTGTTAAGTGTTTGTTGTGGGGTTGGTCGGGTGTAGTGCGCAGGTTCAGGTGTTTGTGTACTGTGCAATTCTGAGGCTACCCCCCCAAGGAAAACATGTACGCGTACTAGTCGTACCTAAACTAAATAAGCACGTAATTGGCATGTTTTATCCACAAAAAACTTATATACTTATTTAGCTGATACAACGCACCAAAAAAGCAAACATTTTGTGAAGAAAACGCACTGTACATACGTTTTATTTACAACGTACGTTTAGTATATTGATATGCGTACGTTTGTACAACGTATTTCTTCTGGGAAGGAGTACAATTTTTGTGGACCCAGTGTGGATTGCTAGAATTGCACAGTAGTGATGTGTGTCTGTCACATATCCTACATATGTAGACGGATCCAGGATTCAACTCCACGTCCCCAGAAAGGACAAGCAGGAGCTTACTACGTCACCAGGCTGGTGAACTGGTGGTCGAAAAAACGACAGTATTGGGCCCCCCAGGAGGGGGGCAGACTTTTGCGGGCTTCTTTCATTCACTACATCATCCCCATAAGTGCTGTGAATAGAACTTGCTGCCAAACTTGCATTTACACCCTTATGAAACTGGTAGAGCAAAACATTTCTTATATGATCTTCAGATGGGACAAACATGGGTGTCAATATTTATGAAAATATGAACAGAACAGAGATAATCTGAAAGAAAAGAGTGCAGTTTAGCCACATAAATATATTACAAAAATCAAATAATTGATCAATCAAATTTTAAATGTTTGTTCTAAAGTTCGGACATTATTTTTGCACCAACCCGATATTTATGCCTAGCATCACTGGCTCTGATAAATGAAGGCAGTTTTTCACAAAATGCATATTGTCGAATTCATTTTATTATTATATCCTTTTGGATTAGATGTTCAAAACTAAAATATGGAGCCCGTATAAAATATTTGAGAGCGACCTCAGAAAACCTACTGTCCATTGACAGGCTATTAGCATCCGCCCCCACGGCAGCAATAGTGGCAATCCTCGGTGCATAGTTTTGAACCACCTTCAACTTTTTTATGATTAAAGTTTCTACAGATTTAAAAGGGCCAATTTATTTGCTCATCAGGTTTTCGAAGAGACTGCCTTTACCAATTTAACCTTTTGAAGCAACTGTCTGACATATTTAGCATAGTCTGTCCAATTCAACCAAGGGCTATACGAATGTAGACACAACAATTTATGTGTGATCTCATACTGGATGGTTTTGTTCTCCAACCACAACAGTGAGTGTGCTATAACCACATTTCTTGTTAAATTGCTGGAATAATGTTTTGACCGCACCAATCTTAACTCCCCACTTTTTGGCCCATCCATTTAGCTCATTCAAAGAAATTTGCATCTTTTAATACGATGTTATATGCATGATGAGTGAAGCCAATAGCATCTTCAATACAAGTCATGTAAGCTTCTTCATTATCTAGGAAAACAATGTCCTCATTTATACTGCCAAAGTAGCCAGCTTTTGTTTATTGTCCAACTCATAATTATCAACTGAAGACACAAAAATAGGAAAAGTACTTAAAGTGTTTTTCTTAGCAAATGCCTTGAGTTTTCTCCATACATGGCAGAGGGGAGTCTTTGAGGTCAAAAATGAACCGTAACTTCTTCAATGAGAAGACTTCATATCTTTCACAGTAATTTTAAAATAGCTTTTGCCGACTGTAACGACGTTTTAACCTCTGCTTGGCTCCACGTTTTTTGCTCTGGTCAGGGAGCAGGTATCATTCCACCAAGAGGCAACTTTCCTAGTAGAAATCGTACCTTTCCTCTTGTAAAAAGTCTGCTCTGCGATCACATTGAGGAAGCTCGCAAAGATTGCAGAATTTTCACCAGGGGAGTCAACAACCACCAAGTTTGTTGTCTAGGAAAGCTTTGACTATTTAGCCCGACCTTCACCTTCAATTTATTATTTATTCAATAAATTATTTGAAGATGCATTGAAGTTGTGAAGTATACCACCAGTGTTGTCCCAAGACCTATGTTTGGCGTTGAAGTCACCACGTAGTATGACATTGTCATAGAGCTGGTCAACATAAAAACTCAATTCATCCTTACTAAGTGTACTAGGATGACTATATCACAACAATATGTTTAGTGTGCTATTTGATGTTTAAATACTGATAGTTCCATACTCTATAAATTACCATCTCTATACATGGTCAGTGACATGACCGACTACTTGATCCGATTACTGACAAAGAATTTAACACCTCCACCCACTCTCCCGAAACCCGTGTCCCATCTTACAATATCATAACCATTTACCTTAATAATATCTCCTCCATTGAACCAGTTTTTAGTTACACCCATAACATGAGGGCTTACAAAATCAATAGTCTTCTGTAACTCTCCCAAGTTAGTGAGAACACATCTGGTATTCCACAAAAGGAGCAAAAGAAAAGTCATGGTACTATAACTTTTTGGTCTCTTTGAAACATGTTTCACTTCCTTTTTGGTACACTCAGAAAAAAACTATTTGAGAACTACTAGGAGTAGCACAAATATGGTCATTTGAAGTGTGAAATGTTCGCTTCTTCCAAAGAGGCCACAGTAAACTTATTAACTGATGGAAGCTTTTGGGAAATATTCATCTTACCATTACACTGAGATACAGAAGAGAATATTTCACACAGCATGGATGAAAAAAATTCACCGTTTTGATACTTCACCAGTGGGACAAAAAAATGTTTGACCAGTTCCTCAGTGGCATGGACTTCAAACTGGTGCCAAATTGATCCTTAAATTAAATCAGATTGGAGTGAGCATCCATTTTTAATGTCTCAATGGGAGACCTCATCACTCCAGGCTCTTCCCCCTTCACTGGTATGTGGCAAAGAATCCCCAGAATTAATTCCACTGGCAGTACTCGCAGTCAAAACATTAACAGTCTTTATGCTTCTGCATATGTGTGACAGGAGGCACAACCTGGGTTGCAACTCCATCAAAAGTAGACTTTGGGATAGGCAAGTTTGTTTTCACTTTTCGGCAGCAACTCCATAAGAAATGTGATCACGATGCTGCACATCAATCGCAACCTTCGTAAGTTGAAAAATGGAGCAAATCTTTGAAAAAGCAGGGTGATTGTCACCACAATTGCTGAGTTTTAATTTCCTTTTACCTTGCTCGTCAATAATATCACCACCAGGCATATTATAAATATTACCAAATTTATTGGGGCACTCCAGTGTATCATGAGGGTCACCACATTTTCCACAAATTTTATTTTGGGACTTCCAAAAACAAGCGATATTCCCAAAATGTTGGCACTTCAGATATCTGAACGGTTGCCGAGTCATCATTTTAAATAGTACCGTGTATAATGTAGAAACAGAGACTTAGGGATCTCCCCACTTGTACAAGTTATAAAAATTATGTCAATAAATACTTTTCTTTCATTTATATACTTTGTACGCCTCAAGATTTCTGTGTATTCCACACCATAACCAGCCAATGCATCACCAACATCCTGAATACCTGAATAAAAAGGCAAAATGCACTATTTTCTTGGTAGAGTATACCACTTCAAGCTCACAAGCATGGTGAATGTTCAAAATATCACCCAAAAGTTTAACATTATCATGCAAAGTACTGTCCAATAATATATTGATCTGACTCTTCGCACTGTTAATATTAATTTCTGTAATGAGTTCTTTCGACATACATTCTCTGAAAATATCATTCTTGCTTAAAATCTCAACCCTTTTTTAACTATTAGTCAAAAAGGTATTAATTAATTCGCGTTGGCACACTGTTTATTGCAGTAATAGTAACAACATTCATTCTTTTTGACGCAACTTCACTAGGTTTAGCACGGGTATTTGACTTTGCTTTTTTACCCACATAACTCCAATCTTCATATTTTGAAGAGGTATTATGGTTAAAATCACCTGATGTTTATGCCACCAATTTGATTTGATGATCATCAGCTTGGATGCTCACTGTCATGTCAATATTTGCGCCATCATTTCGAAAAAAAATAAAACTAAATAAATTCAATCAGATCTGTAACTTGACAAATATAATCCGAAATGTATTTCCAGAAAACGGCACACTGCCTATCAAAAATTTCCAAAATTTTGTGAAAATTTTAATGATTTTGTTTAGCAAAAAGTTTTAAAGTTCTCATCCATTGACAGCCGACAATGGAATCCTTAATTTTATTAACAATTTATTCTTGGAACATTTTATCTATTAAATTAAGGTCAATGTAATTTTCTTTCTTTGAGCTAAATGGTCATCTACAAAACAGAAAAAAAAATTAACATGGACAGAACAAGTTTTGAAAGCTCCTGTGATATAGGTATAAGAGAATATTTTCCTATATATTGAACGTTTTTTGCAAAGATAAAGATTGTTATAGCTTTTAGAATATAAAATTCCTTTAACGTATATATAAATAGTTAAACGTAACACACACACATATATATATATATACATATTGCATTGCAAGTCCACCTTATTTATACACCCGCTATGTAGATGATACCTTCCTTCTAGTCAAGAATAGAGTACAGTTGAACAACATAATTATTTACAAAAAAGTCTGTTTTAAATTTCACCTTTGAGTTATACAACAAACAAAATTCGCACACGTCTCCAACAACACACTTACAATGGTTCAATTAAAGAACATTATAAAAATCATCATTAATATCAATCTCAACCGAGAAAAATGAACGAACAACTCCAATGTCATTTCCAGGAAAACAAAAAACAAGAATTGATGCTAATAGAAGCCCTATTAATAAAACAAAATCGTCCTTTCATTAACATCCAAACAACAACTTTGAATGTCTTCAATTGGTCAGTTAAGAAAGGCACTCGGTCTACGAGAGTGTTTTAACTAAAACTAAATTTGTCCTTTTAAATAATTTATGTTTTGAATTTGTTTTAAAAAAAATTAAAATTGTATTTCTATATTATAAAATTGTGTTTCTGTATTATAAAACGTGTAACTAGTTACATGTACAAATTAATTAAAAAAATAACTAACTTAATTTGTATCACTGGTGTAACATAAGATGAAGTAAGCCATTAGCCTAATGTATCACCGGTGTTACAAGAAACGGTTAAAGTGTTTAGAATCATGAGTAATGACAAATTTTCTAAGTTTAGAAATATTGAAAAAATACTACGTGCTTGAATAGTAATTTTCTTCCAGTATAAAACAATATATATAAATATATATATATATATTATAGGCTAGCTATATCTTTCGTATATTTGAATGCGACTGTAAATATTCAGATACAACGATTTAAAAAAATATTGAAGATGTAAATATTATCTCAAATGAATCTGCAGAAATAAATTTCAAAAAGAATTTATTTTAAATTGAAGTCCTTGTGAAGTGCAAATAAAACTATCTGCAACACACAGCAGTAAAATGTATTCTTCTATTCTAAATATTTATAAAAAATGCTGATTAATATTTATTTTTTATTTTTTCATTATTTATTTTCCAATGTCTGTAAAAATGTTTAATTAATCTTTATATTCATAAATAAATATGTCAATCAAGTTATCAGCATCTGTTATGTTTGAATCTATTAACTTGAGCACAAGAATATATACAGAGGCATGTCTGCTCAAATTTTATAGAAGAGTCATAGCAAGTTCATTTCTAACTTTGAAAAGAATCTTTAGATTTACAGTGATGAATATCAGAGGTATCACTATGACAGGCTCTTTTGCAGTTGTATGGAACAACCACCTGCTGCTTAAAGAACAAAAAATACTGTGTAGTTGAAATGCATTTGATTTACTTTCTAAATGTTATATTTTTTATCCATTGCCTATACGGAAAAAGTACTAAACAATCCTTCTTTTGCGTTAGAGAACCTTTCATCCTTCCTCACCTGGAGTTCCTGTTCCTCAAAAGAGAATCAACGTGCACTGAATCATCCTGTTGATGCATTTGATTTACTTTTCAATCTTGTAAAGATCGCCTGTTTTTGTTATACATTAAAATAAAACCAAAGTGAAAGAGATGGTTTCCATCTCCTTGATGCATATGTATGTATATTTATATAAATATATATTTTATCCCCATGTATAGAAGAAAGTTTAACGTAAGCAACATTCTGAAATTTAATTTAATAAACGTACTTCACTTTCGAGGTTCCTCAAACTGATGTTAACATCGCATTGAAACTAGTAATGTACATCCAGAAGAATGCTGTAGCCATGGGTCAACCATTAGGCGGTACATTTGCCAATACACCACCAAATATCGACACAAAAGTCAACCAAATACATTTATACTATGAGAACCAATTTTACAGGAACTACAAAATAGATGAAACCACATTGAAGGAAATAATTGACAGAAACACAACATGCAACAATAAATTACACAAACTTAAAATCATAATATATTACAAGAATAAAAAATCCTTCAACCTAGTTATGAAAAACAACACAACATCTCCCTTGGACAATATTCAACTTACCAATGTGGTGTATGACTTTAAATGCCCTATGCCGGACTGTGAATCGGCACACTACATTGTTATGACCACAAATACATTAAATAGATGCCTAACCCTTCATTTACAAAACGGCAGCATTAAACAACATTTCTAAATAACCCACAACATGAAACTTAAACGGCAGCACCTGATAGAAAACACAACCATAATAAACACTGCAACAAATAAACAAGAGAGGCCATTATTATACAGAAACAATCACCCAAATAAACAAGCAGTTTAATCAATTTCCAAAGGTTCTCAAATTACACAGCACACGAAACCCTACTAGCCACAACAACAACTCTTCATATCAAACTACAAATTCACCAACCGTACACATAACTCCCCACAACACCACTATAACACTCACCACACCTCTTCAAACCAATTATCACAGTACCACAGACATTAGACATTTCGTTTCACTCAACATCTCACAACGAATCAATAATTTAATACAGTTAAATAGGACGTACCAAAGACAAAACACGGCAAATAACCCCAGACAAAATACAATAAATGACCATTTACAAAATTCACAAATACTAACAAGACGAATACGCCATCAAACAACAGACACGCCCACTCATGTAGCAGTAGGATCATTCGTCCTCTAAATGCTGTAGTGAAAACTAATAATATATATGGAGTATGTACCTACGAAATGAAATTAATTTAACAAAGTGTTGTGAAGAATCAAGTTTTCATGTTTTGAAATATTATATGGACAGTTAAAAAAATTTCGCAAGGTCCTCTCCCACTCAAGTGAACTTGAGCATTAATTTTCCAATTATGAATTTCCATTCGGGTTTTTCGCTAGTTTTAATGTTTTAATATTGTTTTTTATTTCAACTAATTTTTTTTAGTTATATTGTACCGTCACAATTTCAATTGATAATTTTATTTAATGCAGGTTTTAAATTTAACTTGTTTACTAAAAAATCTTTTATTGTTTGCTCTCCATTATCCAAAAATGGAACCAAATGTAATAGCTTATATAGTTGCCATTTCGAGCAAATATATACCAACATTTTTACTCTTAGCAACGATTCCGTTCTTTCTAATACCCCGTTTTCTTTGATCGTCTACTTTTACATATATCCATTCAACATTTTTTCTCCTTATAGATAAGTTATACATTTTTTTCTCTTTATAAAAATTCAAAATTAATATTTTTCATAAGATGTCTTCTTCAGGCGAGGCGATCATCGAAGATATTCCTCCGAAGGTATGTTAAAATAATTGAATTTAAAATAGTTTAATGACGGACTAAGAGGTCATTCCATTATTGTTTTTTTTATTTAGAACAGCGAATATCCGTGTGTATTCTGTAAATTCGATTTCAATAAAATTGCTATATGGCGAATTGATTAGAAAAGTGATATAATGATTCTGGTCGGATGCAGATGCAGATGCTTGAATTTGCATCCAAAGCTAGAATAATTCTAGCTCGGCATTTCGTATTGCATCCGTTTTGTACAAACAAATTTCTTCAATTTTCTTAACATCCCAGGAAATTTTTGTAAATTGATTTCGTGAAATACATGGTGAATGAAATAAATGTAGTTATTTTCTGTTAAATAAGTTTTTAATACATAGGACAGCACATGTTTATGAAATATTATTTATAAGTAAATGTATGTATCTGACAGGGGCTAAATCCTAGTTTGAACACAATAATCGGCAATAGCCTAGTTTAGGTACATATAAAAAGTACTGAAAATACTGAACATGAAAGATACTATTACACAAAATAAGTGAAATATTTGTGTCCAGTGCGTTCCTTGAAATATTATTTGCACTTTACACATAGATGTTGTATGTTGAGAAATATCACTCGCCCAGCCCAGCTGTGGCTGAACTCTTCTTTGAAACCGGCATCCAAGCAATTTCTACGTTGTATTCTTAGTAAGCTTATCGTCATGGCGGATCCCTCGGCTTGTGAGGCCAATACGAAATTTCATTCGGTACGGGGATTGGCACCCTCCATATTATACAAGAATTTTTCTACGGAGACGGTGCTCCAGCAGATGCAATGGAAATCGGCGTCCACTTTCTTCAACTATTACGCTCACCTGGGAGTTGAGTCTGGCTATCCAGCCATCATCGCTGGATTACGGATACATTAAGGTATGTATGAATAGAGGAAGCTTTACATTTGGTTCCGTTTTTGTATAATTGAGAGCAAACATGGTATTCTCGAATCTTTGATTCGTGAATAACTGTTTGCTTGGATGTTAGACAAAAACGGAACCAAGTGGTAGTCCCACCATTTATGGATTTCATCGAGAAAATCAGTGAGTACATCTGTGTTTAACCCCCCCCCCCCCATTGTTTGGGAATGTTGAATGCATATATGTAAAAGTAGACGATCGAAGAAAACGGGGTATTAGAGAGAACGGAATCGTTGCTAGGAACGAAAATGTTGGTATATATTTGCCAGAAATGGCAACTATATAAACTATTACATTTGGTTCTGTTTTTGTTTAATATCCAGGGGGTAAATCTATTAATCTAACGCTATTTGCGTCATGAGTGCCTCACGTTCTAAAAGAAACCTTCATAAATCCTTAACCACTCATTTACGCATTAATTAGTGATGAATAAAACTTTCCTAGAATATCAAAATATATATAAAATTATTAAAATAACAATGAAATATTCAACGAGTGAGGTTCTGAAAAGTGCCTCCTTTTCCCAATTTACGCCCTGGTTTTATTTGTTTTAAAACATTTCTTTCTTATTAAGATGTTTACTATTATTTACTATATAACATGTGTTTGAATTATCAATTTCTGTTTATTCTTAAATTAATTTGTTATGTATATTTAGTATATACAGTTTAATACTTTATGAAATTTTAACTGTGTTGCTAAACACTAGTAATTAGAGTATTTATAGTAATTTATAATAAGACCTAGGTGGTCAATACTCACACGAAAGCTTCATGAGTTGTGTTATAAGTCTATTGAACCAATTTGGTTAGCTAGAAAAAACATTGTTTTAATATATTTACTCTTTGGAGTTTGTGAATTTGATCAGATATATAGTTCACTTACCTCGGTTATGTCGGGCAAGTTTTTATTCCTATTGTTTTTATAATGATGTATGTCATGTCGGTTATACATTAGTGTGTAATTTGCCCTGCTATTTTTTAATAAACTCAAACTCCAACTTTATAACCAAATCCTGATTATTCTTGTTCTTCTGCAATTTTTTATGACTAATTTTCTTTCGCTTATGGATAAAATCACTTCATACTTAGTACTTCTGGTATATATCTTTGTAATGACTTTAATATTGTATCTATTTCAACAATTTGTTGCTTAATGGACATATTTCATCATAGTACAACTTTAATAAATGCTAACTTTGGTTAAAAGTACTTTATTGAAAAAATATAAAATCGTGTTGGTGTTAAAAAGATTAACCAAAGTTCCAAAGTAACATTTTTTGAAAAACTTATAATTTTTAAGAAGGGGGTTTATGATTTTTTTCTGCAGTTTGCCATTTTTCCATATTCAAGTAAAATATTAAATATTTTGTTTGGTGACCTACAGTTATGGTTTACATCTCAAATGAAGTTATGAAGTGTACATCAAATGTTAGTCATTTTTTAATATTTAAATAAATACTTTTTCGTCCACGCGAAACATTGGTGACCACGGTCCTCGGGTGTTTTTATGTTTAAATTTTGAGACGTTGGGATCGTCGCAGATTATTGTATTGCAGACCAGTTTCTCGGTGCAACTGATATTTAAGGACATTAAAATAATAAATGGGAGACTTTGTACAACCTTAATCTTTACCTAACCAGAGACTCTTGTATTTAAAGCTGATTGAGCATTCTGTTGTTCTCCTTATTGAGTTTATGATTTTAATATACACAAACTTAATTTTTTCTAGACTGCCATAGTTTAGCTCCACCTATAAACCGGACTAATGTCCACATCTTCGGAGTGTCGCCAACTTGCCATTCTCCTTCAACCTTTCACTTATGGTATTTGTCATTCAAAATGAAGAAGTGAAAGGGTTAAGTACTTGGAGAATAATTGATCTTAAACTAATTCGACTTTACTTTCTGTAATTCATTGCACACTTTTGTGTATTTAATTTAAAGGACAAAGTTGAACAGGCTGGACAAATCAATTTTGGAATTTACTTCATAAATTACTTTATAAATAGTTTTAAATTGAAATATGAGGTGAATGTGAACCGAATATGATCATTATTAACACAATTTAGTAAAAAATACAAAAATATTAATGATAGATTATGTACGCATCGTACGTTCGCCAGTGCAAGCTGCTCGAAAGTAATGTGATTCACCCGTGAAAACAAAAGAACTGAGTCACGTGACATCTCAATGCCAAGTTGGTTGAACATTTCATCTAGTACTTTTGGATAAGTTTGAACATAGCTAATACACCAAAAACCATTTTAGGAGCAAAGTTAGGTTAGGTAAGGTTAGGTGTGGTCCGGGTAATGCTAAATTATGCTTAAATACTTCTGAAGTAATGCATGGTTCGTGCTGCCAGCCCAAGTTATCGTACACCGTAGCACGATTTGTCCGTCCTTTTCAACTTTCACCAATTTAAATTGGTAAAGCTATATAAGCGCTACGAATTTTTGTAATTTTTCAATAGTTTATTTTTTTCACAAACTTATTAAAATTGTTGTAGTGAAATGCTAGTTTGAAAAAAAATATTGAAATAAATGCAATGTTAAATTAGTTCTAACATGTTAAATATAGCAAATTGATAACGTACGTCAGCCATTCATTTTTTAAAGGTCCCCCTATTTGTATATGTACACTCTGTATACACGAGAGTTGGGTTGTGTAAAGTTAGAGGAGTTCTTGTAGCATTTCGAAGACTTTTTATAAGCAGTCACAATTCCATTCTATTACACGCTGGCAAATTGTGATTTCCTGAATACGAAGTTGTCGTACGTTTAGGTAAGTTTTCGAAGCCATTGTTTAGTTTCACCTACAAATTTATTGATATATAGATAAAAGTGAAGTTGCTTTGAACATTGCTAATAGGTGTTTGTTTTGAAAAACACGTAGTGAAAAATTTTAACACAATAAACTATATTCCCGTGGTGAAAAATTAAAGCATTTGCGTCACCGCACGCGATTGAAGCGTTATTTCATTCACAGTTTATGTAATCGAGAAATCGAAGTTTTATAAAAACAAAAAAATGAAACCGAGACGAACATCCACCTCTTACGAAACCCAGGTAGCAATTGATCTAGATCGTTCAAATCAGAGGTAACAACTCCGTAGGGTATAAAATTAAAAGCAATCCATTTTCCTTTATTTCATAAACTTGAATATTTCACAAATTTTATAGGCTATCCTTTTGCTTCTCCATAAACACGTATTTAAGCAAATTTTAACATTATCGTGACCCACCAAACAAAACCTAACCTTTGCTCTTCAAATTGGTTTCGGTGGCCAAAAACACCTATAAATATAAAGATATTTACTATTGTGTAAATGTGGTTTTAACATTGCACTTTTCGAAATCTAGTAACTTTTAAAAACGTGAGTTATTTCTTTGTTTACTAGCAGCACAAGTCCATGGGAAATGTTGTGAAAACACATCCGGTCCAGTCACACAACTGCCGAAATTAGAAATGAAGGGCATTATTCCAGTTTAGCACATGGTTTTGTATTTTTACAACATCTAATGAAAAAGGTAAGAGATTTAGGATAATTTATATGCATCAAAACTTTACATATTAGGTTTTTAAGGTTAGTTAATAAGAACCTTCTTTTCCATAAGAGTAGGTTGAGTTAGATAATGTTTGATGAGTTTCTATAATGCCCCCCTATAGGCATTGTAGTCACTAATCCTTGGCTATTAGCCAAGGGAAAAGCTAAATTCCCTTGGCTAATAGCTATGGGAATTTCAAGGGTTAGTGACTGATCCTTGGCTATTAGCCACGATTTTTTGGCTAATCTATAGCTGAATGAGACGGGTATCC